>JAUUDZ010028455.1:0-11074 GCA_032361705.1 Panulirus versicolor | reverse complement strand
AAGAAGAATGTAGTCGTGAAGCACTAAGACAGCTAAGATTTTCCCTCCCGTACAGGAAACAGAAAAAAAATTGAAAATAACACCAGAGCTGAATACGGTGGAGGTTATCAAGATCCCCCAGCATCCAAAGATCCGTGCTAATAATCAGATCCAAAGACTCAGAGATGACAAAGAAAAGAAGGTAGAAAATGGAGTCAAGATCCTGTGCTGGTCAGTAAGAGCCAATCGTATAGAGGAAGAGCAGTGTATGATGGGGTAAGATGCTGTTCTGGATGACCAAGTGACGAGCGCAGGCCCCACTCACTACATCATGGTCTGAATAAGCTGCCGAGACCGTCCAAGTCAAAGTAACCCTAATGCGTCAATGACGGTGGGAAATACAGTACGCAGGCCATCAGCGGCTCCCATAGGGAAGGATGCAATCAAGAAAAATAATATAGAAATGAAAACAAGATTTTGAAAAGAAAACGAGACAGATGGCGAGGCTCTTGTACAAACATTTAAAGAAATCTATAACAGGCCTCTACCATGTTCACGTAATCGCACGCATGCGCCATTGCATGGAAGAGACCCATAAGAATATCTGGGTAAATGATGTGTTTCGGCAAAATGATTCAACCCAGCGACCCCTCTGAAGCACGGAGGTCAGCCTCAAGCTGTCATCTTAAGTCTTTGCAAGTTGTGCACCTCAAGAGGATACATGAAACGCGAATCACTTAAAAGAAAAGGAAAGAATGAAACAAATAATACTTGAAAGGAACTTGACGAAAAAAAACTAGAAACATTTAAAAGAAAGGAGGACGAAAAGGAAAAGGCCGAAAAACTTATAAGAAAATGGACTGAAAAGAAAAATGAGAGCATTTGAAGGGGAACAAAAAGAACAAAATAGAAACACTTAAAACAACGATGGACAAGAAATAAGACGGAGAAACGCTTGAAAGAAAGGGGAGGAAAAAAAAACCCGCTGAAACCCTTAAAAGAAAGATGACAAAGAAAATGAAAGACCACCACGAGACACACTATACCAAAGCAGCCACTTACGACATTGCGTTCACAGGACAACAACCCAAAGGGTTGCGACAAGGTACAGAGCCCTCACCTTCTACACCCACACCAGGGACACACCTCGAGCATGGTCCTGGGAAGGACTATGGCTTGAAGCTGATAACCTACAAGAATTACAGAGGAGAGAATCCACTCGATCCGAACTCGGCAGAAATAGAAAAAAAAGAAAGAAAAATATCTATGGACATGTGACAGGACTGGCTCAGAGAGGAGGAGGGGAACCTTCTATAAAACACATATTATTTCGTGGCGCAGTGCACCAACGGGAAATCGATACAGTGTCTGTTGACAATGACCAATATCGGAAAATCATTAATGGACACCAAGGGAAACAGAAATCCCTCTTCAGGCGAGAACAGACCAAAAGAAAAAAAAAGTCAGTGGATATACACAACAGCAGCAGCAGCAGCACGGACGAAGACCAAGACCACGGGTGATGTGAATCAGAAACTGAAGGTCACGTTACCAACACCTCTTGAACTGGACATCCAGCTGGAGAGGCGCATGTGTCAACACCTGCACAGGTCGCTCCCTAGACTTGATGTTAGCAAATCGTCACGGAATCAAAAATGACGAGAGATCTTGAATTTTTACACGTATGACGCTTATCCAAATAACAAATCTGAACAAAGCAGTAGAAAAGCAGTTGCAGAAAGATAATGGTGAAGCACGAGGATGTTGACATATCTGAAGACGACACCAGCTGGATGAATAGCTGGACTGACTGTGGACCGAATGCTTCAACCGGGATTCGAACCTATGCCACGCTCGACCCTGGGCGGCCCGTGAATGTGTCACGATCATCAACGGTAACAGCCTCTAACCACTACACACGGAGGTCTTTATTTGCGGGGAATCTAATTTTGAAATAGTTGTTACAGAAATCACCCAACTGTAATGAATATGAAACACTCATGATGTTCAACACTGCAGAAAAATATAATTGAATATACTGAAATGATGATATAAAGTGTAACACTCTTTACCCTTAAATGTTATCATCATTATGAGGGAATAATGAGGCTCCATATCATAAAATCAAAATATGATTACACACGAAAATACCAACCTAATCAGCCTGAAATAACTGCATGCGTTGAGGGAATCAGTCATGTAATGATATTAGATATTCAGTTTTTATGAAAACCAAATTCATGATGTCATTTGAAAATATCCATCTGGCAAACAGAGCAGTGCAGCTCACTTGAGACTGCCTTTTTTTCACCTCAGATGTTATGAAGAAACGAAATCACTTCAGATGTGTCAGCTAAATATGAAGCAATGTTGAAGGTTTGCTATAACAAAGCCAGTAGTATGACCGCTCTGATGAATAGACACACGTCCGATGAACTAGAAAATATATATAGTATGTTTTGGATGACCCGTTTGATTAGTGTGATCTTTGGAGTTGCATTTTATTCGAGTGTTGGTGACAAGTTCGTCGTTTGTGAGGCAGTCTTGGAATGTTGTGGTAACGTGCTGCCACAGACTGGGAACACAACAGCAGCGAGACTCTTCAGTTCCATGAATGTGTCCGGCCGGCTGGAGTAAAAGGCCGACAGACATTGTCTCTGAGAGTGTTATTGTCTTGCAGATCAATGAACTCCAACAGATGCCTTTCACTTATATCTTCTGGTGCCACTTCAGTTGGCAATCACTGATTTTGTTGATTCTGAAACTGCCGGAGGTTCAGGCGTTCAGTGTATCTTCCTATAGGGAAATATGAAGGCAATCGTTCTCTTACAATCTTTCACTTCATCACACATTTAAGATGCTTTTTTCCCTTACCCCTTCATCTTAGGTTCAGATTGTTCAAATGCACAGTTACATCACTTCAGAAAGCGGAATCCTAAACTCATACAGGATCAGAGAATGCCTCGGCGACCTGTTCCTTTTCTTGGTGACGAAAGGCCCCTTGCCTCTCCATTGCCACCTGAGACTTTGGCAGGGCACAACACATCCCCATAATCCGCATTGATCTCAGGCATAACATCTTGGAGCTGTGATGTTTAGTGATGTTTACTCTTGATAGAACGATGCTCGTCACGTTTACCCACCGGAGAATCTTTCTACATAAATTCTGCTGGTAGATGAGGCACGGAAATTGCGTCGGAAGTGCAGCTTTTAACTCCAATATCTGTTCATTAATTCCTGCAACAACACCAGTTTTACACCCCACATGTTTTATGCATCATTGGCTGCCACGGTTTTCAGTCGACCTCAGATCGGGGTCATGCAATTTGACAGACTCGCACTTTTTCGAGAATTAGCCATCCATAGTTGCAAGGTCTTCCACCTGCACAAAACTCTTCTGTTGTTTTCGATGTTATTATCTATCTATGTCCCGGATGAAGATGGTGTGTGGGTGAGCATTGCCTAATACGTCCTTGCTCTGATTTGGCGCCAAAGAGAAATAGAATATTCCTCTTTTCCTTTGTCAGTCAGTGTTTTATTCAAGTGTTCAACACGCCTGGTAATTTTATATGCAGATACTTTGGCATTCCCTTGTGAGATAGTTTATCGTGGGACGTATCGTCTTTACTTACCCCCATACACTCCATAAACTACCCGTCAATAGATAGGCTTACCCCATTGTAAGGAAGATATTTAGCTACGTGATTGCAAGCAAAGGGACAATAATACAAATTTGAATTCGTCATATTGATCAAAATTTCGCATTGATCTTTGAAATTTTTTTTTTTGGTAATTGAAGATGAGAATAGAATGTACAGCCGATTAAGTTTTTCTAATCTTAAGTATAAAGTACAAAGCTATTTGCCTCTGGATCTATGTACGTTACATTGTTTTTAACTAAAGTTAGGAAAAAATGAGGTGCCTTTCACCAGAAAAATACAATCTTGTTAATAGGAAAAAATCGGGTGGCATTCTCTAGAAATTTACACTTTTGGTGTTTATTTTTGGCCTTGAAATTTTTGAAAAATTAAAGCTGGGTCCCTGTTCCACCAGGTGGACAGCAGCTTTGGCTGAATTGTAACGAACTGAGTTTGATTTTCAAATGAGCTCTTCATTCGTTAACTCTAATGTTTTCTTGATAACTGTTTTGAGTTATTATTTTCATATTCACACACACACACACACACACACACACACACACACACACCACACACACACACACACAAACCTCCGTATTCCCTGCGTGTCGTGAAAGGCTTGAAACCCATGCCTTCTTGTATTTCAATTTCTGAAAAAGAAAACAGGAGCCAAGCGGGGAGTGCTCATCCTACTCCAAGGCTCAGACTGAGCTGTCTGAATGTGTTTAGATGTAACCAGGATGAGAAGAAAGGAGAGTTAGGTAGCATGTTTGAGGATAGAAACTTGGATGTCCTGGCTCTGAGTGAAGCGAAGCTCAAGGGTAAAGGGGAAGAGTGGTTTGGAAACGTCTTGGGAGTAAAGTCATGGGCTGATGAGAGGGCAAGAGCTAAGGAAGGAGTAAGAGTTACTTGAAGCAGGAGTTGTGGCAATGTGTGATAGAGTGTAAGAAGGTAAATTCTAGACTGATGTGGGTAAATCTGAAAGTGAATGGCGAGAGATCATTGGTGCTTATGCACCTGGTCATGAGAAGAAAGATTGCGAGAGGCAATTGTTTTGGGAGCAGCTGAGTGAGTGTGTTAGCAGTTTTGGTGCACGAGACCGGGTATTAGCGAGAGGGGATTTGAATGCGAAGGTGAGTAATGTGGCAGTTGAGGATATGATTGAGGGGTATGGGGTATTCAGTATCGTGAATGGAAATGGTGAAGAACTTGTGGATTTGTGTGCTGAAAAAAAAGATTAGTGATTAGGAATACGTGTTTTAAAAAGAGATATACATAAGTATACGTATGTAAGTATGAGAGATGGTCAAATGGCATAATTAGACTCCGTTTTAATTGATGGGGGTGTAAAAGAGAGACTTTTGGATGTAAATGTGCTGAGTGGGGCAGCTAGTGGGATGTCTGATCACTATCTTGTGGAGGCAAGGGTGAAGGTTTATAAAGGTTTTCAAAACAGACAAAATGTCGGGGAGAAGAAAGTAATGAGAGTAGGTGAGCTTGGAAAAGAGACTTGCGTGAGGAAGTACCAGGAGTGATTGAATGTAGAATGGCAAAAGGTGAAAGCAAATGAAGTGAGGGCTGTGGGTGAGGAATGGGATGTATTCAGGGAAGCAGTGATGACATGTACAAGAGATACGTGTGACATGAGGAAGGTGGGAGGTGGGCAAATTACAACGGGTTGTGAGTTAGTGGTGGGATTAAGAAGTAAAGTTTCTAGTGAAAGAGAACACAGAGGAGTTTGGACGGTCCTTACACGGAAGGAGTGCAAATGATCGTGAGATGTATAAGAGAAAGCGGCAGGAGGTCAAAAAGAAGATGCAGGGGTTGAAAAAGAGGGCAAATGAGAGTTTAGGTGAGAGAGCATCTTAAATTTTAGATATTTTGGAAAGAGGTAAATGTGCGAAAAACAAGACAACAAATGGGAGCATCGGTAAAGGGGACAAGGGTGGAAGTAATAACAGGCAGTGATGGAGTGAAGAGGTGATGGAGTCAGTATTTTGAAGGATTGTTGAATGTGTTTCATGGTAGAGTGGCAGATATAGGGTGTTTAGGTCTGGATGGTTTGTGAAGTGAGAGAGTTAAAGAGAATGGTTTTTTGAAGAGAAAAGAGGTGGTGAAAGCCTTGCAGAAGATGAAATCCGGCAAGGTGGCGGGAATGGATGTTATTGCAGTTGAATTTTTTAAGAAAATGGATGACTGTATTGTTGATTGGTTAGTAAAGATATTCTATGTATGTATGTATCATGGTGAAATGCCTGAGGATTGGCGGAATGCATATATAGTGCCATTGTATAAAGGCAACTGGGATAAAGGTGAGTGTTCAAACTATTGAGGCATAATTTTGTCGAGTATAACTGGAAAATTGTTTGAGAGGACATTGATTGAGAGGGTCAAGGCATATACAGAGCCACAGATTGGGGAGGATCAGTATGGTTTTAGAAGTGGTAGGGGATGTCAGGATCAGGTGTTTCCTTTGAAGAAAATGTGAGAAATATTTAAAGTAGATGGATTTTTATATGGCATTCATGGATCTGGAGAAGGCATATGATAGGGTTGATAGAGATGCTTTGTGAAAGGTATTAAGATTATATGGTGTGGGAAGTAAGTCGCTTGAAGCAGAGAGAAGTTTTTATTAAATGTGAAAGGCATGTGTACGAGTAGGAAGGTAGGAGAGTGATTGGTTCCATGAGAAGGTCGGTCTGCGGCAGTGGTGTGTGATGGCACCATGGTTGTTTAATTTGCTTATTGATGGGGTGGTTAGGGAGGTATATGGCTGATTCGAGTGAGAGACTGCAGAAGTTTGTGAATGAGTTTGGAAAAATGTGTGAAAGGAGAAAGATGAGAGTAAATGTGAATAAGAGCAAGGTTATTAGGTTCAGCAGGGTTGAGGGACAAGTTATTTGGGATGTAAGTTTGAATGGAGAAAAATTGGAGGAAGAGAAGTGTTTTAGATATCTGGGAATGGGCTTAGCAGTGAATGGAACCATGGAAGCAGAAGTGAGTCACTGGGTTTCGGAAGAGGAGAAGGTTCTGGGAGCAATGAAGAATGTGTAGAGGGAGAGAACATTCTCTTTGAGAGCAAAAATGGGTATGTTTGAAGAAATAGTATTTCCAACAATATTATATGGTCGCAAGGAATGGGCTATAGATAGGGTAGTATGGAGGAGGGTGGCAGAGTTGAAAATGAAATGTTTGACGACAATATGTGGTGTGAAGTGGTTTGGTCGAGTAAGTAATGAAAGGGTATGAGAGATGTGCGGAAATAGAAAGAGTGTGGTTGAGAGAACAGAAGAGGGTGTGTTAAAATGGAGAGAATGAGTGAGGAAAGACTGACAAAGAGGATATACATGTCAGAACATGCTGCACTGAGCAGAAAATAAATCCATAATGCTTAGATTACAGCTCCAGTAAATGGTGTATTATGATCAGTCACTATCCTATCATATACCTTGCCAACACTGATAATTTACTATTTTGTTGCATCCAACAACTTCCTTCTACACCATAGTTGTACAGTAGCCCCAATGATGTATTCCAATCTACTATTCTATGCCTTTTCTAGGTCTATGTATGGTGCATACAACTTTTTTTGCTTTGCTCTAAACTTTTGCTACTAACTTCACAAATTTTATCTTCGCATCCTCATCATTTCATAAAATTCTCATCAACCTGTTCCCCCTAGTCCCATGAGAAAGATTTTACGGAAGGGTTAACCTTGAGATGCACAAAATATGAAAACCATAATTTTTTCTTATATATTAATCATTGCCCACCTGTTCTTACAATTATATTCTCCACGGTCACCAATGTTGTACATCAGATAAATCAGAATGAGAGAGTTTCTTCGTCTTATAAACTCATCCAACATTCTCCTTAATTCAAAGGATATAAGGGTGAACTGGCAGCAGGTGACCTATGCACCATACACTCATTTATGAAGGTGCCAGTACAAAAAGGCACATGCTTACAAGGGTTACTGAGACCTCCAAACTGTTCCAATAATTCATTCATTTGCAGTGCCATCTATGGCCAACCAAAAAATTTTAAAGGAAAGTGTTACCTGAATACACTCAATTGAGTACTATAGCACCAAAGGGGTTAAAAAAAAAAAGTCACAACATAATGAACAAGGAAATTTCATCAGGTAAATGAAAAAAATTGTCACCTTGGCAAATATATACAAGAAGAAAGTACAAGTAGGTAAAAGG
Source organism: Panulirus versicolor (assembly GCA_032361705.1). NCBI lineage: Eukaryota > Metazoa > Arthropoda > Malacostraca > Decapoda > Palinuridae > Panulirus > Panulirus versicolor. The sequence goes on along the minus strand of JAUUDZ010028455.1, from coordinate 3,249 downwards.
TAAACAAAGGTAGAGTGGGGTAACAGCAGATATAAAAAATAAAAATGAAACAGTTCTCAAAAAGTAAAATTAATGTACATGAAAAAGGCTAAAGAACATCACGAAAAGCATGAATAATGAGAAAGCTTCAATTTATAGAAAATAATTAATTGATATTTTCTCAGAATTTTTCAACCTCTAATCCTTATATGGCAACCAACATCATTTTTTTTTCTGCCTCAGACTGAATATCAAGCTGACCTATCATATGATTTGCACCCTATAGAAGTCTCTTTCATTACTAGGAAGGCATAGGAAAAATTTGCTCTCCTCAGTATCCTTAACAGCCACCATTAGAAGTGCATGGCTATTAACCTCCAGGTCTTTTGTACATGTGACCCTGCAGAAAATGCTTATTTTGTTGGATATCCTATGTTATATGGAGTGAAACTTAGGATATATATCAGTTTGTGAGGAAAGTTAAGAATAATAATACAAGAAACATAAAAAAATAAAAGTGACAATAAGAATAATTTTAGCAGTATAACATTTGAAGTATGGAGGTCTGCACTGGCCTTGTGTTTATGGAACAAATTACACAACAGCCGCACTAATTTTTTCCTTATGTAATCTTGAGGTAATGAAGGACTTTAATAGATGATAGGTAAAAAGCAAGAATATTTTTATGGAAAAGGCACCTTCAACGTCTTCATCACATGTACTTTCTTGTCAGCAGAGTACGGGGAAAAAGTTCTGCACCTGTTGGTCCCATCTCTTGAACTCTTTATGCCATCAAGTTGTAATTTAAACCTTTGTTAACTACCATCATTCACTGCCTCCTTGATTAGTTTAATCCAACCATCCACCACTCTAACACTAAACCAGTACTTCTTAATATCCTTTCTAACTATCATTTTGCCCAGCATTTCATCGTAGCTTTCGGTCACTCTGGTGCTGCATTTCTTGAAGAACTGTTCACTTTCAGTATCAACCAGCAGGTTTTGAAACTTGAAGGCTACTGACAGGTTGTCTATTCTTTCCTCGTCTTCATGATGGACAGCTTTGTATCCCGTAGTCTCTCACTGTAGTTCAGTTTTCTTATTCAGGTAGCATCATAGCTGCTCTTTACTGTACCATCTCAACTAAATTTTTGTACTTCTTTAGGTGTGGTGACCAAACCTGGAATGCATAATCCAGTTTTGGCTTGTAGTGAAAGATTTATCAAACATGTTCTCATCCTTGTACTTGAATGCAATTCTAATATTTGCCAATTAGCAGGTTACCTCTTTCACAATTCTAATGTGTAGCTCTGGCAACAAATCAAGCTCAAAGTCAACTCCTAGGTTTCTTTCATGTACAGTTTTCTGTAATTCATTTCCTATTAGGTAACAATCACAGTGAGTTCATCTTTCACTGCCACCTCCTCATTACCTTGCACTTACATAAAGTGAATCTCTTCATTCATATATCTAACCAACTTTGGATTTCGTTTAGGTCCTCCGGTAGACTGACATAATCATTGTCACTCCTTATTTTTGTCATGCCCTTGGTATCATCTGCATGCACATTGAGATACAATTCTAGTTCTTCTTACTGCACACCAAGAATAACAGTAGGCCTAAGACTGAGCCCCTCAGCATGCTACTTGCAACTCCAGCCCACTTCAAAGTTGCACGTCTTACCATAACCGTTGCTTCCTTCCACAAAGGCAGTCTTCTATCTATTGAAGGAGTCCACCCCTATAGATCTTCCTTCTTTTTATTAATCCCAGATGGGGTATAGTGTCAAAAAACACACAATCTACCCATCCCTCTCTTTAAGCTAAGATGAAGTTCACCCTGTCATAAAAGTCTAGAGATTGGTTATGAAAGACCTCGTTTCCTTGAAACTAAGTTGCCTCTCAGTTAAAAACTTTCTTCTTTGCAAAGTGTCATTCATTACTTTTTAATTACCTTTTCCAGAGTTTTATAAAACGTGCTTGTTTGTGGTAGTGATAGTTGGTAGGCAGCCACCAACCACGGAGGTATGTTACTGGTAATACCTGCATGGGTATTGGGAGGGTTAGTGTTGGCTGCAGTGAGCCACCACTTCAGTGGTTGTCAAGTTGAACTCCTTTGGACCAGGTAGCTGTTTTTTCTTTCTGCCTCACCTACACGTGGACTGCTGGCATTCTGTCCACATACATGCAATCTCTCCTTTTCACACTATAATACTGGACAACTCTTAACTCACAAAACTCATTCTTCACAATTCTAGATTTTTCTGTCGTTGGCATTTTGCACTAACCCTGCCTTTTGGTGAAATGGTAGGAGCAACAGATAGAAGTAGTATATAGGAACATTAGTTAGAAGTTGTGCGTAAGGTCATTAGCTGGGAGCATTAGGTAGAAGTAGTAGGTTGGAACATTAGGCAGGAATATTAGATAGACACATTAGGTAGAAGTAGTTGGTAGGAACATAAAGTAGGATCCTCTGAAAACACTGCACTAGAGTTGCCCTCTGCCAGTGGCCTGTTAAGGGTGGAGCCCTAAAAGCTAAGAAGCGGCACTAGAAGTGGCTACTGCCTTCAGGGAGTTTCCAAAGGGAACGAGCATCAAAGAGATAGATAAATAGTTTGTTAGTGAGACTTGCCCGTAGTTCAGCACAATATCCTGATTACCTTTCTTAAATATAGGTACATTTGCCCTCTCCCACATCTTTGGAACCACCCCTTCCTCTAATGATATATTCAACAACATTTTGAGTAGCCTAGCTAGTGCTGTGCAAGTGCCAGCCACCTGATGTCCTCACACCAATTTGTAGTTTAAAATATGTAATATTTCTAAACATATTCATGATACTCACCAACAACATTGCCTGTATGAAATAAGAATAAAGATTTATGTTAAAAAAGTGTGCCTGAAATAGTTGAGTGTTCATTATAAAGACACAAATACTTCAATATCCTCCTCACATTTGCTAACCAATCTCTACAGTGAATGTTAGTCTGAAAGGTATAATACTTCTGAACATATTCATGTTATCTACCACCATTGCTGTGCTAGTGTACAAAATAGAAATATATAAATAAAGCTCAACCTCCTTAAAGATAGGCATAACATTTATCCTCTTCCAAATCATTAAACCTATCTTTTCCTCTACAGTACTACTTAACAGTATTTCAAGCGGCTTATCAGGTGCCTCAGCACATTCCATCAGCACATATGAAGAGATTTCCTGTGAGTTAAGTTGCTTTAATAGCCTGATCATATCTATTCTGTTAATCAATATT
>JAUUDZ010028444.1:0-11074 GCA_032361705.1 Panulirus versicolor | reverse complement strand
CTCGCCAACCGAATCCCTCCCAACCCCTGACTTTTGCGCCTTCCCGCCTCCCTCCCTCATATCTTGCCCACCAGCATTCCTGTTTTTTGTTTTCTTCTCGGCACAATTTTTCATAAGTGAGTATCAAGAAACGTGACCATGTTGACCAGTGGGCGTGGCACAACTCATGCCACGCTACATCACACCACTGGCCTGAGCTGCTGGAATCTCAGGGCGCCAGCACCAACCACACCCACCCATTACCCTCTCAGCCACATAACGAAACATGTTACCCATCCTTACGTCTCTCTATATACCAAACAACACCTCTTGCATCACGCTCGCTAAATACTGTCATCAACACCAAGCTCTCCACCATCATCGATAATGTACTTCAACATCCTCCTTTTATCACGTCCTCTTCCACTATCACTATTGCCGTCACCATCCGCCATCACTGCTCCCGAATCACAGTGTGCCCAAATACCACGATCAGCACCATATCCACTACCTCTACTATCCTCAGCACTTCCACCCTTACTATCCACTACCACCATTAACATTACCTACCCCCCGTATCCACAATACAACCACCACCATCGACATCAGCAATCACCACAATTCACCAACCACCACCATCACGACCACCATCGTCACCTCCACCAATAGCCAATGCCATCACCAAGGGCATTCGTCACATAGAACTTCATTTCTACGAGTTACACCTTAGCTGCCATTGCCAGTCTCGTGAACCCTGGCCATTCCCGACATTCGAAGCAACACACCACATCCGTCACCACAAATCCTACCACTAAAATATCCTTTGGTCGTTCGGAAATTCCGACATTCTTTGGGTAATGTCCGTGTCTTATGTAGGCGGGAAACCAGCGGGAGACGCCATGTGAGTGACGCACACGTCCCACTAAAGCCTTACCTCCTCACCCGCCCCGCGACACCAGGCTGGGCCGCGCCCCCTGCCAACCTGCTCACACCAGCACCACGACCACGACACGCTTTACCAGAATATTAAAAGCATATCGTCGCCGTGTTCTACACCTTCATCACTTTAACCCTCTACGTCAATACGAATGACCGCTGATCCCAGCATCCTTAAGGCGTCACGCTACGGTATTAAAGGTCCCAAGACAAATTCAATCATTGAACCACAGATAAGAGAGTGATAAAGGCCGGGATCCAGAGTCTTTGTTTAGCAGCTGCTCGGGTGTAGCGCCCACAGCCACCCAACGTGAACGTTACCTCCGCCCGACTGATCACCGTCGCTCATGGTACCCACGATGGAGATCCTGGTCATTACCGTCGCTCATGGTACCCACGATGGAGATCTTGGTCATTACCGTTGCTCATGGTACCCACGATGGAGATCCTGGTCATTACCGTTGCTCATGGTACCCACGATGGAGATCTTGGTTATTACCGTTGCTCATGGTACCTATGACGGAGATGCTGGTCATCACCGTCGCTCACCTCAATGTCAACAATGTATGATCGTAAGTAATGATACCACCAAGACAAGTCTCGAGAGCTAAGCCAGGTTTAGAGCGATAGGGGCCTCCACGACCCACCGCCGCCCTTCCACCCACACCTACACCCGACACACCCACTACTGCACCTGCTACACAACACCACCCACCACACCTACCTGCTGCACTCGCCACACTGCTGCACCACAACACTCGCCACACCCACTTGCTGCACCACAACACTCGCCACACCCACCTGCTGCAGACCAACATTCGCCACACCAGTACTAGCAAGAACAATGGCGTCGTATTGAATGAGATGATCTCCAACCCTCGCCAGCAACGGGGCGGGTGAAGGTCATCGTATGAGCATATGACTGCCTCAGACTAGAACACGACTATAGAAACACAACTACTTTCACTTCCGCACCTAAGCACAAAACGTGAAATACAGAGCGGCACGCCACTGAGTACGGTCTCAGGTCCAGGGCAGCATCCCCTTCCTCGACGTCCACGACTCCAATAAACACGGTGAAATGAACACAAATTCCTAACGGGAATCTTACAGAGGAACGCGCGAACCCACGCGCGCAAAATCGCACCACCTGGATGTTCTGTGCGTCAGGCTACTCTCACGACCATATACGAACCAAAGCCTAAGAATATGAAAATATTTACGCAAAGCGCGCACTGCCCTCGTTCAAAAGAAGTTCCTTGACGGTTTACAACACGGCTAAAACAGGCATCAGCCTCCCCACACGACCAGGTACTTCTGTGGTTAATGAAATCCTAAACCTCTTAAGACAAACTATGTTGATATATCTCAAGACAACCTTGAGATGTGGCCCTTGGCTCCTGTGGACTTTAAGACATCTCCAGCCGCTTGAGTCTTCCAGCCGCCAATACAAAGCAGCCTAGGCCAAGTACTCTACAGCAAGCTAAATGTCGCCGCTACCAAGATGGTTTACACTTCCCTCCCGTTACAACACTCGTCGTCAACACTGTGTTCCGGGGGTACAGGCCGCAGCAATCCGTCTTCATCTCCCCCCTCAGTAAGACCAACCTCTGACACCTGCAAAATGCCCTCAACTCAACACACCGCAGCATACCACACACACACACATCTCAAATCACAAATGCCAGTATCTGTCACCCCCCTTCCCCCCAACCCCGCGAAAATATCCATCGTCCCTACCACGGGCTGGTCTCGGCTCTTGTGAGGCTTTCACTGTGTCTAATGCCACCACAAGGTGACTTCAAATGTTTGTCATCCTCGGTAGCTTAGATAAGACCCCAACAGGTTCTCGACGGTGGCCCAGAATTGTTGTGACCGCTCAGAAAAGTTTTGCAGCCTCCTCAGAAACCAGTATACAAGAGGCACCTGGGGAACCTGGTGCAGTTGCTGTATAAGCAATAACAACACTGGGCAAGACACCCGTTGACCTTGAGCCGACCACCTGAGCCATATCAATGGAATTTCAAAGGTTACGTTTATACATGACGCAATTGACGAAAGGGAAACATCCAGCGTAATCTATTAATTAGATATTCATCTTCACAGATCAGATCAAAATTTGCTTCCTGACATCAAGCCAACTACCTCTGCCAACACCTGACCGAGAGGTGTGGCAGACTTTGCAGTTTGCGGTAGTGCAGCCGAGTCTAACGTGGATCATCCCCTGTCTTGTGGAATCTCCAAGGTTCACCTTCCCAGGGCATGATGTCACGGTCCAGTTGGATCGACTGTTAGTATAAGTACCGTCGTGTGTTAGGTGGGTCTATGGAAGGCGCGTAGCCAAGTGTAGGTCAAGGCAATGGCCCAGGGTATACGTATGTGCCCTTATCAGCAGTTGTGTAGACATGCTGAAGGGGAGGGAGTTGCTACACGTCTGTTTTAAGCAATCATACATTTATTTGCACGGTATCTGTGGAAGGGAAAGCCTGCCATCTTCAGTGCAAATTGAGCAAAAAGATCACCGTACGTTCGTATACCGTAGAAGAGAGGAAATGTTGCTATATTTGTCTTGTGCTGGGCAGGGTAAGAGAACTCTCTGATGGGGGAGAGGTGGGGCTATGCATCGCTGACGGGTGTGAGACGGCGAGGGGGGGGGGGGGGGAGACGAGTCACAAGCTTTTCTATCACTAAAGGTCATGTAAGACGTACTGACCGGAGACAACTCATGTCGAGACACAGAATCGGTGGCAACAGAACATACGTCCGGCGGAGGAAGACCAATGACAACTGAGGAAGATGAAAAATGACATTTACTCAGTTACGGCAGGGACGAAACGCTGAGCAGTGGTGGTGGTGATGGGCCGTGTGAAGCCTCAAGTGTCTAGCATCTCCTGGCCCCGTTACCCGCACAGTAAGGTACCGGCTCCACTTCCACATATCACAAACACTATCAAAATCAGGCGACGACCTTGACTAATCTAGACCGACGCGTCCGCGCTCCTACAAGAGAACGTCTGTAAGAGACACACACCAGCGAGACGGTGTGAGGATCTCCAGATATCACCGGACGACAGAGTACACCACTCAAGTCCTCTAAACACCAGTGATTAGTTGGCTTAAAATAGCTATAATCTTTAAACAAAATCCTGACTGATGTACCCTTGATACAACGGGCAGTAAGCACATTGTTAGATTCAGCAACTAATGACTTATACATATTCATAAAGCCAAAACAGTTGCCATAAACGTCAAACGATCAAGACGAAGGAAAAAAATTTATATATCAGCCATCCCGCCAGCGTCTGTGATGAGGTCCACGTCTGCTGCGCACATCCTATGAATCAAAGTGCGCCAAGTTAACATTGGGCTCACCCTAAGTAGTATCAGATACGTTCATGCTTTTTATTTACTTAGTGATGCATAATTCTAAACGTGTATAACGTTCCCTACACACCCACATATATAACAAACATGTCTTGAAATTCCCTCTCCAGAGAACCCAGCATTAAACACACTATTACTCAAGCCGAGCCTCGGGTGAGCAGCATGTAAGGACGGCCTCAGAGACCTGTTTACCAGTTTCTTGTGGCTGACTGGCACGCCACAAGGCTCCATCAGGCCACCCCTGCCAGGGGGACACCCTACCACACACAGAGAACCTGTTACTACTAATACTGAAGCCAAGGACTATACTAACAACTTAAGTCACCCTAGGCTAAGACAGTACACCTACCACGAGCTTATCAATACATTCCAGTTGTATTCACCTTTTATGAGGTATTATTCCTGTATCACAGGTTTTATAGTGCCCTTCTTTCTCAGCCACAATACCTCTCTGTTAACACCACTGAACGATCATCAACCCTGTCGCAGCTGAGAGGCCCTCCCGGACGAGGCAGACCTCCCTTGGGGGCCCCATCATCCCTCAGGAGAACAGCGGGGGGGTATCTCCAGTATCTCGGCCTTATATTATTGTACCTCGCCTACCCCACCTTGATAACCAGTCACCTCTCGACCCCAGCCGCTGCAGGTGTCCTATAGTTTTATCATTATTATCACTTCTTTCCTTATGGGACATGTCGGCCAACTGCGTCGGCAGCATCTCTCGTCAGTACACCGTGACTTCGTGCAACCCTCGACCTAACGTCAGGGTATCGTCATGTTATACCAGCCCTGACACACCGCCCATGAGCGGAAAATACACAGAGCATACCTTGACCATAAAGGAACATGCAGCCAAGACATTATAAACAAGCACTTTTCACAGCGCCTCAGCACTGAAGAACTTGTTTCATACTTAAGTTGTCATTCCATTTAAATGTCTGGGTAAATTACGAATTACGCTTGTGATTCAGTTCCCCAAGGCAGCACCCACGCTCCTCTGTCCAACTGCGTCGCGACCTCCCAAGCACACACACCTTCTAAGACATTCAAAGTATCTTTACACACGTTCAGGGCCATCATCATAACTATGGGCCAGTACACAACAGACGTGAGAATTTATGAGGGATCATTAACCAGGTCTAAATGTAGGGAAACATTCAGTATCCAGTGACTGTGTACAAACATTACTTTCAAGTAAGAGTTAGGTAAGAACAAATCGCGATAAGGTATTAGCACCGATAGCGATAGCTACATCAACGGTGGAGCCAGTTGGTTGAAGCCAGGCACTGTGTAATCCTTATCGTGCTCACCCCTATCAAGGAGCAGAACACTTCAACCATCACGGCAACTTAAGTTATTACTGAACACTAGGGAAAGCTAAATAAACGTATTTACACTAGATCGAAGGAGGTGAAAATGACGAGAATAAAGCAAAATTATGGCAAACATACGCAGCTGGGAAAATATCAAGCAAAGACACACTTATCGATGTATATATATATATCACTCTGTCCTTAACTGGCAACATCCTGGGCTGCTTGAAGATAAGCAACACAATCTTTCATAATGATATCTCAGAGAAGACAAGTATAATAGTAACCTAGACGCTTTACACTGGATCTACCTAAAGGTCTGGAAGGTGAAGGAGACGATCGAAGTCATGAAACTGTTTCGAAACTTGTGGGTATTATTTATGCAAGTAACTTGTCCAGTGGAATGAAACGTTGAAACAGGTGATTTTGTGGTTTCAGGTGCAGCATATCTGAGCGCGTCTCTCCTAACAGGTCCGCTGAACTTAAGACGCCTTCTTAAATGGATTTAGCCAAGTTCAGCAGACCTGCTAGCTAAGACACGCTTAGATATGCTGCACTTGAAACCGCAAAATCACCTGTTTCAACGTTTCATTCCACTGGGCAGTTAATGACACAAATAATACCCACAAGTTTCGAAACAGTTTCAAGTCAAACGAGCGTCTCTTTCACCTTCCAGACCTTGGGAGTTCTCCAGGGAAGAACAGCTGCAATGAATATAAGCATTTTGTTAATATTGCATACAGACACTCATCTACGTCATCAATTTTACGTATGCCAATACAAGGTACAAGATCAAAGACTTCAGTCCCTGAAATAAGACTGCTGTACCTTTGGATATGACGAGTGTGTAGAGTTTATATCTGACTAAAGCTTTAAGGGTAGGGTCAAAGGCCAGACCAACACAGCCAAGGAATGAGTCGTTTTGCTCAAAGATTGCACTGTCATGCTCAAATCGACCCGTCGAGCTCAGGGGGAGGGGTTCAAAGGCTGTTTCGACGACACTCAAGTGTACATTTCACAAACAGTTACACACACACACACACACACACAGCATACAAACACACGTTCATGCTTGGCAAAATCACCGGGTGAAAATCCAACTATTCAGTATGAAAAAAAAAAGAAATAAAGTGGGCTTTTGTCAAAACCCCCCAAAGCAAACCCCGACGCTATCATCATTATTAACATGTATATCCCCCCCATGATCGATGGTTCATTCGAAATCTTTTTTTAGGGATTTTAAGGGTCTAGTGAGGTTTGACGTACACTGGCACCCGCAGCCCAGTTTACAAAGACCACAGGCGGCTGGAGAGGGACGTAACTAATGTGAACGGCTGTGACACAGCTGGTACACAGAGATAAGAGACACGTTATCATTATCAAGCCAGATATGAAATCATAAGTTAAAATGTGATCCATATTACTCATACTAATCACTCATGCTAAGTACATTAACGACGAAAAGCCGACGGAACTCTGTGCTTCCTCTGGAGAAACACGTTATTCTCCTCACAGGTCCGGCATTTCAAAATCGTTTACCCTCACGGACGAGAGACGAGACCGGCTTACGTAAGGCCCACAAGAGATCATAAAAATGGCACATCTCACAACCATTCATAAGTCTCGCCAAAAAAGAAAGAAAGAAAGTTAGACACATACCGAAAAAAAAAAAAAAGTCTAGGAAGTAGAAGGAGGGGAAAAAAAATATAAGGTTCCGAGTGAAAGGTGATGAAGTGGGGAACTTGAGGTATAACTTACGGGCAGGTTTTCGGTGGCTGACGATGGTAAAAACGCCACATCTGACCTGGCCACACTAGGCGGCGCGGCGAAGGTGCTGGGGTCTAGTGACGCAACAGGAAGCAGGAGCCACCGGCCGGCCGGCAGAACCCACGAGAATGTACACAGGACTTGGGCCGCTAATGTGACGGTGAAAGTTCCGTACAGTACTAAAAAAAAAAAAGAGACGGTTGCTCCCTGATGCTGCCGTCTCCGCTCTCGGCGATAGAGCCCAAACTGTAGTCAAGGCACGACCCTTGAGCACAACGATATGCCCCACGGGTGTATGACGATGTCCAAAAACTTTGATGACTTCTTTATCATAAGGCCTGGCCTTAGTGCTCAAGGGGAGTACCGTCGTGATCAAGGGTGGTACAACTGTGATCAAGGGGGTTAGATTAAACCAATAATCCTGTCCATGTCATATTCCCGGATACACCGCCTTGTCCTGGGGTGTGCCTTTCTCTTGCCACCCAGCGTTACGTTCCCCGGTCTCCACCCACCCTGCCACCCAGCGATACAATCCTCGGTCTCCACCCACCCTGCCACCCAGAGTGACAATCCCCGGTCTCCACCCACCCTGCCACCGAGCGATACAATCCCCGGTCTCCACCCAAACCTGCCACCCAGCGCTACAATCCTCGGTGTTCATCCACCCTGCCACCCAGCGATACACTCCCCGATCTCCACCCATCCTGCCACCCAGCGCTACAATCCCCGGTCTCCACCCATCCTGCCACCCAGCGTTACAATCCTCGGTCACCACTCACCCTGCCACCCAGTGCTACAATGCCCGGTGCTCACCCACCCTGCCACACAGCGATACACTCCCCGATCTCCACTCACCCTGCCACCCAGCATTACACACCCCGGTCTCCACTCACCCTGCCATCCAGCTCAACACACCCCGGTCTTCAACAAACCCTGCCACCTTGGCAATCAACGTTCAAAACCCGATAATCACTTGGGTTATCCCGAATTTATGCTTAATCCCATTCAAGCACTTCAATTGTGACTAATCATTAAGAAATCTACAAGAAATTTATTCAAGAGTACGATCACATGTTCCTCACCCGATACCCTTCATCCCACCAATATACCCTACAAACACGACAACATGACCCTTCAGCGCGATGGTAACGACCCTTCAACATGATAGTACAACCCTTGAGCTCGATGGTTAAGACCCTTCAGCATGACAGTACGACCCTTGAGCACGATGGTTACGACCCGTCAACATGACAGTACGACCCTTGAGCACGATGGTTACGACCCTTCAGCATGACCCTTGAGCACGATGGTTACGACCCTTCAGAATGACAGTACGACTCTTCAGCGCGATAGTCACGACCCTTCAACATGACAGTACGACTCCTGAGCACGATGGTTACGATCCCCTTCAACATGAAAGTACGACCCTTGAGCACGATGGTTACGACCCTTCAGCATGACCCTTAAGCACGATGGTTACGACCCTTGAGCACGATGGTTACGACCTTTGAACATGACAGTACGACTCCTGAGCACGATGGTTACGATCCCCTTTAAACACGAGAGTGCGACGCCTCGGGATGATGGTCAGTCAGGCTTGACCCTCAAAGGTGGCTATGCCCTCATACCCAAGGGTCGTACCGTCGAGCTAGTGGGTCGTCACGTTCCGCGTTCACAAAGTCACACACGAGACGGAATGGACCTTAATATGACCATATCACTGGACGTGGGGTCGCGTTTATCCAGGGGAAAACTCGAGTCAAAAAACCACCTGCTCTGACGGGATGTGGTCGCACCTTTCCCATGCACTATAAATCCAGGCTGGGTAGAGAGGTTACACCGTTAGCCGGGCGTGCCCAGCTAACCTGGAGACACCACACTACTATCAACTTCTTTGAGAAGCAGTACATATCGTCACATTGTCTTTTTCACCGTCTTTTTCAGTCACAAGTTACGTAATTTGCCCGACCCTTTACAGTTCTCTCTGGGAGCAAATAACAGCGAGGTCTCAGCCAAGCCTGTATCAAGCGCGATGCAAGAAATCTGGAACGCCCAGCTGCACCCCAAGGTAGCCTACAGGAAGGAAAAAAATGGCGGTGGGAAGTATTCATGCCAGACACAACTTTATGACCTCCTCAAGGATAAAGAGACTGGAGTCAGCACACATGTAACTGTACAACTCCAAAGACACTTTTGTGTGTGTGTGTGTGTGTGTATATATATATATATATATATATATATATATATATATATAAACTACGGCAGGAGGGTGAAAGGCGTGCACGGGATAGAGTAAACTGGAACGATGTGGTATACTGGGGTCGACATGCAGTTAATGGACTTGTGAAGCGTCGGGGGTAAACCATGGAAAGGTCTGCGGGGCTTTGTTGTGGATAGGGAGCTGTGATTTCGGTACATTACAAATAACAAATAGGATATGGATGTAAGCGGATGTGGCCTTCCTTTGTCTGTTCCTGGCGCTAACGCAGGAAACGGCGATCAAGTATGAAAAAAAAATTGATATTCTAAAATTTTGTGGTACAGGTACGATCGAAGTTTGCAAAGTAATGGACTCGAGACTTTAAAATCTGAATTTTGAATATAATTTCAAGCTTCGGTAATTGTATCACATTTCTCTCATTCCTCTACACGGACAAAAGAATCCGAGATCCGTAGCTATCAGCAGTTCTCATATATTCGCCTTCTGACAGTCAGACTGGCGTCATCCATACTTCTCCTGGGTCCCCTGCTGCCACTAGAGCAGAGGTCTCTCTGAAAATCTTTCTGGGGTCTTCCTGAACCTAAGAGCCATACACACATTTCCTTGGGGGTCTCTTGCTGCCACTGCTTCAAGTCTCTCCTTGCTTCTATTATGACGGTAGTCTCTCCCTGCGCATGCTGAGGTCTCTCGTCGTTATTAAACCAGTCTCTAACACCAGCTCAGGTCACTCTCTCCCCGATATGAGCACACCTAACCTTCCGTACCTTTCTTGAGACCACTAATGCAACAGGCATTTTATTTTTTGCACGGATCTCTTGCCACAAAATTACGCAACAAATTGTTTCTGGGGTATTTTTCCATCATCCGAATTCGTGCTCGAGGCTCTAGCCCCTTGGAACAAGTATAATACGCCAATCTCGTCGGAGTCTTTCGCCTGTGCCACAGCAGCACAAATCGATTATCATTCTAAAGTTCTGGTCACTCCAAAACAACACGAGTATTCTTTCCAATCACTGTAACACCAGAGGGGTAATGCTTGTGCTGGTGGATCTTAAAACCACTAGTATATATATATATATATATATATATATATATATATATATATATCATAAAGCTTATGCCTTTACTGGGATATCTTGCCAGTAAATCTTTACTGTTGTCACTGTTATCAGTTCTGCCACGAATGAGAAAGGACCCTTTCATCCTCCCACCACTAGATTAACAGCAGAGTCCTCCAGCGGCCTTACCAGAGGTCTTCAATCACAACCAGACGGAGACTCCCCTGCCACTCCTCTTCTAAACTGCAGTTACAACCACAAACCTCTACAATCTACAGAAGTCAAGCGTCCTCTATCTGGGTGAGAACTGAGTGAAGAGCTGGCAGTCACCTACAGCGGGCGGCGCGCAACACTGGCCCAGGCAGGCTGGTTGGCTGGTTGGCTGCCCTGATAAAAGCAAGGCGGACACCCTCTTA
>JAUUDZ010028433.1:0-11074 GCA_032361705.1 Panulirus versicolor | reverse complement strand
TTCCATAGTAATATCACTGTGTCAAATGACAGAGATTAAAGAAAAATAACCCCTGACTTGTGTGTGGGGATAAGTCTGAACTCTTTCTGATATTCATGAATGCAATGAGAGTGATGAGAAAGCTTACAGCTCCATTGCCTGACAGGAATGGCTGTGCAACGTCAGAGGACCTTTTCTGGAAACTGGATGCCTTACAGTCTTTTATACGAGACCTCCACTGGCCTGACCATGATTTTGCAAAACATCTTGAACAGAGATTAAAGGTATGAAGTAATGTTATGTTTCATATGGATTTTTCATTCATGAATCATGAAACAGTGGCATGGCAAACTTATGATTAAGGTTAAGAATTTGTTTTTAAAAATGTATTTTTTCTTTTATCAATTATCCTTCATGGTACTTTGCAGTAGATGTATGTTGGAAAGAATGTGGGATTTTCGAGTAACTCACAAATTGCCACTCATGATTATTGCATACAAACAAGCACACACACACACCACCACACACACACACACACACACACACACACACACACATATAAAACATCTACAGAATCAGTTGTCAATAGTGGGCAAGGAGATGCAGAAAGAGCTATTTCAATAGCTGATCAGTAGATGCAGAACATGAAGATTAATGTAAAGGAACATAGACCCAAGATTATATGAACAGAGACACACAGGAAATTAATTGAAACTGTAGAAGAATAACATGCAAAATTAGAGGTGGAGTAGTAAAGGATGTTTATGGTCTGGTTAATGAAAGGTTAAGAAAAGTATAGAGCATGTAGAACTAGTGTTTGTTAGCTAAATAAGATTTAAGAGAAAGTCAGAGACAATTTGATAAATTCAACACTGAAGGATCTGGCTGACAGATGGGGTTAGCACCAAATTTAAAAAGATTAGTAAAGCAGGAAGTCAGTGGACTTAAATTACTGATTAGTTTGAAGGATCATACATCAGATGAGGTAAATAAGGGGAAAAAAGATGAAATGCTTATTAACAATACGTTTGATATGTAAAGTGGTTACTAATTTGTTTTATTTGTTTCATATATTCATCAAAACTTGTAATGTCAATCACAACCAACCCTTCTTTTCCCCCCTCCCCACCCCCCAGCACCCTTACTCTCCCTGTCCCCCCTTACTCCTCCCATTTTCAAAATTATATTTCTCCCACTTATATTTCCCCACATATATTGTGACATATCACAGTATTAGTATTATTTTCGAAGAAAATACACTTTTTCATGTCAGTGGATTAGTTTCTCAGTCATGAATATACAATTATGGGTTGAAATTTTCATGAAAATTTTTGAGGAAAATATTTTGCTATATATATTTTTCAAAGCCTATCAAAATTTGGATTGCACAGTATCCTAGATAATTCTGTCAGCTTATGTTGGGTTCATACTTTTTTTTGAGAAAAAGCTTTGAATTTAGATAGTTACTTTTGAGAGATTGATGGATAATGGTCTAACTTCTTGCCATTCATGATGTATGAACTCACTCAGTATACAATGTATGATTCAGATACTGTATCAGTGGTATTATCTTCTTTGTAGTGAATCTTGTATATAAAAGGCTTTTGGTTTCCCTTCCCCAGTAGTTGGGGGAACCAGGTTTAAGGTAGGAGTAGGAGCAATGATAGGGTACTTTATATCTTGAAGAGGTGTGTCCCCATTTTTATTCCTGCTGTTGACTTTTCCTTTATACTGTCTTGGTACTTCTTCAATTTGACCTTCTTTCCCATGATACAAGGATAAAAAGAATCAGTCAGAATACTGCAAAATAAGAATACATATCATCAGATGCTGAGGATATGAACATCTGCTCTGACAGTCTGGAGTGCACTGATGTAAATTCTTGAGTAAGTAGAGTTCTAGGACATTCTGTTTTCTACCACATGGCAAGAGATTCTTATTTGTGGTTGATATTTTTTTTATCCAGAATTAGGTAGTTACACCATCTACAAATGATATTTATTGATTGGTGGCATAAGTGTGAATACATAACAGATGGAGAGAGGGAGAGATTGAGATTGAGATCATTGATTATTAAGAGAATAGTATCATGAATATGGGAATGAGATTTTGCCAAATACTTCTTTTAGGTAAACACCATTCTAAGAAATTTTGCCAATTTATATTTTTTTAGATTTTGGCAGTTAATCTACCCAAAGCTCTTAAAAGATCAGTAAAGGCTGTAGAATTGCTATGTGCAATTTCATTGATAAAAGGGAGGAAAGGAATCGGTTGTTATAATCAAGATATAAGGGGACAACTATTTATGGTTATGTTTGACTCAGAGTACATATATCTAGCCAGTAGGTACTTAGTAGCTAAGAAACTTAAAGACAAAGTAGAATTGAGTGGGGTTTTCATCAAAATGTGACAAAGGAAGAGGGGTGATAAGCAAAGAATATAGTCAAAGGACAAAAAACTGGAGATGCCAAACAAGGCAAGGGGATGGACCAGTTCCACCAACATTGAGAGAGAGGAGGAACCTTAAGAGAAATGTAATGTCAGACTGAAAGAGGTGTATTCAGTTGTTTATGAATTAATGGTTAATGGCCAAGAGCTGGAATTCAAGGATTGTATGAGGTAAAGTGCACCTGATAATTACCTATTTGTAGTGTATGGGTAGGGAGTTTTATGCTCGTGAGGCTCCACCTTTTGAATGCTCCCTTATAAATTCATGTATGCTGTCTGTGTTAACGATGTCCTCAGTCAGTCTATTTCATTCATCCACCACTCTTATACTGTAAAATTTCTCTACATCCTTAAGTTTCTTACCTTATTTCATGTTATGCCCCCTGGTTGCTCTGTCCCTACATCCCTCAAAGAACTGTCCACAGCTCACTTCATCAGTCTCAAAACTTAAAGACTGTG
This sequence comes from Panulirus versicolor, assembly GCA_032361705.1. Classification (NCBI taxonomy): domain Eukaryota; kingdom Metazoa; phylum Arthropoda; class Malacostraca; order Decapoda; family Palinuridae; genus Panulirus; species Panulirus versicolor. The sequence continues at coordinate 8,188 of JAUUDZ010028433.1, read as the reverse complement.
ATCAGGTCACCCCTCAATCTTATCTCTTCCAAAGTGGGTAAATTTAAAGCCTTATGGCTTAGCGCGCTTAAATCTGGTACCATTTTTGTTGCCATCCTCTGGACCATCTCTTTGAGCTCTTTCTACTGCATTAGGTGTAGGTATCAAACCTGAGAAGCATATTCTAGTTTTGGCCTTATGTATGTAGCACATGTATAGCTTGTTAAATATTTCCTTATCCATATACTTGAAAGATACTCTCTTGTTTTGCCCTCAGATAGTTTGTGTCCTTAACTGTTCTCCTAATAATAAATTAGGGATGATGTCTGTTCCCAAGTCCTTCTCACACACACAAAATCCTGAAGTTTTCCCGATAGATTATAATTACATCAAGGCCATCTTTGCCTTGTCCCATTCTTATTACTTTACATTTGCTGAGGTTGAATTTCATTGATTACATTTCAGGCCAATTCAGAGTCTAAACTGTTTAGATCCCCTTGTAAGCAAATCCAGTCCTCACCTTTCACTTCCCTCATGAAATTTGTATCATCTGCAAACATACTCACGTATGATTCCATACCTTCAGGCAAATCATTAATATAGATCAAGAAGAAGAGTGGTCCCAGTATCAAACCCTGTGGTGCTTTGCTGTCACCTCAATGCATTGGAAATGAATGCTCTAATGTGCATCTTTTGTTCCCTCACACAAAGATAATTTTTCTATTTATTAATGGAGCTTCCCTGTATATCTGCCTGGTGGTCCAGCTTCTCAATCAGCCTCCTCTGCAGTACAGTGTCTAATTCCTTTTGGCATTCCAGATACAGACAGCCCACTTAGCATTCCTTTTTGTCCAGGACTTAGCTCACTCTATCACAAAACTCTAGGAGGTTAGTTACACATGACCTCTTTTCCCTGGAACCATCATGTCTCTCCCTTTGGAAATTTATCCTCTGTAGGAGGTCATCAACTTGTTCTGTTATGATCTCTTCTAAACCTTACACACCACTGTGGTGAGTGTGACTGGTTAGTAGTTCACTGCCTATTCCCAGTGTCCTTTCATACACAGAGGTATGATGTTTGCCCTTTCCCATTCCCTTGATGCTTTACCTCTCTCCAGTGACATCTTTAACAGTAATTTAATGTATCTGCATACATCTTTAGCGTATATGCTGAAATTTCATCAGGGCTATGAGCCTTGTACAGATCAAGTACTTTTAGTATCCTTTTAATATCTTTTCTAGATATCATTGGTGTTGGAGCTGTAGTGTCTTTCACAGAACACTTTTGAACTTGTTATTCAGTTCCTCACATACCCTCACTGCATCCTTTACAGTTTTTCCCTCTGAATCCCTTAGCCTGATTAGCTGCTCCTTAACTGACAACAGATTCTGATGAATTTATGAAAAAGTTTTAAATTTTCAGCTGCCCTGTGTACAATTTCCTTTTAAAGCTTCTTTATTCCTTTTTTCTTATCCTGATTTATTTGGCCCATTCTCTTTTTTTATTTCTATCTATCTATTATACTTAATCGCCATGTCCTGTGTCAGCTAGGTAGCTGACCATACTTGGTTCGTGCTCTTTTATACCTTGTAAATGCAGGCTGGCTAGAGTGTTGTCTATATCTTCACCGCTTCTAATCCTGCAGCTATTTTGCTTTATTACATCTTTTATTAAACCATTCCTTCCTCTTTCTTACCGTTCCCTGTGTATCTGAGGGTTGACAAACCCATGCCCCTACTGCTTCACTATAACTATCATAGAACCTCCAAACACAAAACCCTGGTTCATGGTTATTGAATTCATTTCCTGATCTACATTATCATAGAAAATATTGAATTTTTTGTAGTTTCCACAATTCTGTCTTCTCTTTCTTTCCTGTCTCCTCTGCTCTTTTAATGTCCTCTTGTATGACATAATCAGACTTGAGCAGTCCTTGATCACTTCTTCCAACTGGTGTATGTATATATAATGATCTCAATATTCATGCTAGTATGAGTGAAGATAAGAACTAGTAATGATGCAGTGTTAGTTCCTCTCATCCTAGTATATTCCTCAATGCCCAAGTACAGAAAACTTTCCTGTATGCACTCTAAAAATTTGTAACGTCCATTTCTCCCTATTACCATGAGAATCCAAATTTCCCAAGTCTGTCTGTCTATTTTTGTAATCCCCCATTATCAGTACTTTACCATATGTAAGTGTTTCACTGTTTCATATACCATCTTGATTGTTCCTTTATCATTATCAATGTATACTTGTTTCAGTTCACTGCAATTCTTTGAAGGATTATGTAATAATAACATCATTGTCCTCTTCTTTCCTACAGTTACTCTTCCCATTATGTATTGTCTGAATGAGCCATCTTCCACAACTTCTTGAAACTTCCGGCTTTGTTTTTTCAAGAGAGCTAATCCTTCCCCTTCATTACCTTTTCTTTTCTTTCTTGCTATCATGTGCCCTTTAGGGCAAAACAGGTGAGCTTGTTTCTTTGGTAAACATAGTTTCCAGGACTCCAATAATATCCCTTATACAATTCTTGAATTGTAGTTCTTTACCACTAACTATTAATTCATTAATATTTGAGTACATTACTTTCAATCTGACATTACCATCTCCTGACACTGCTGCCCTCTCTTCTGTTCCAGCAGGGCTGTTCCATCCTCTTGACAATGTGGCATCTCCAGTTTTTTTCTTCTAAATTTCTTTCTTCCTTAGATTTGTCACTCTTGATGAATATTGCTGTAGTTATGTATATTGTTAGGACTTCCTCACCTGTTTTGCCCAGACTGGTACCTGGTAGTAAGGAGGGGAAAAGAAAGCCAAGGAGGGGAAAGATTGACTATTTTAGTTAGAGATAGATTTAAGTTTCTAGAACTAGTTTAGGATAGCCCATTCAGACAATACATAACAGAAGTAAATGCAAGGATGAAGTGGGTATCACAATCACTCAGCGGTTTTTCTCAGTGTAATTACTCCTATTTGTCTTAGCATAAGCATTTGACTTGTTGGTTTTTGTGATGTAGATCCATAGCAGTGCAGATCTAGTAAACAAACTAAGATCAGTAGAGGATGATTGTAAGTATAAATGTCTGAGTTTTAGTGTTAAGTCTCTTTTAACATATATTCCTGCTGTCAACATTGAATTTTCTCCCAGAGGTAACTGGTTCAAGTGATGATAGAATTCCTTTAATGGAAGATACTCTACTCAAAGGTTTGGTATGGCCATGAGTAATCTCTTATCCCTTTTGGTGGCTAATGCGGGAAACAGCGACAAAGCAAAATAAATAGACAAATAAATAAAATATTACTTATTTATTATTCTTGATCACCATTTCCTGCATCAGCGAGATAGCACCAGGAAACAGACCAAGAATGGCCCATCCACTCATATACACACATACACACATAAATGCCCGTACATGCTCATATACACATATACATACATATACATACACAGACATATGTATATATACACATGTACATATTCATACTTGCTGCCTTCATCAATTCCCGTCGCCATCCCGCCAATTATGAAATGGCACCCCCTTCCCCTGCGCCTGTGTGAGGTAGCGCTAGGAAAAGATAACAAAGGCAACATTCGTTCACACTCAGTCTCTAGCTGTCATGTGTAATGCACTGAAACCACAGATCCCTATCCAAAATAGAGAAAAATATGAGCGTCTACACAGTACACATTTTATCTCTACATAGTAAATCAGCAGAAGATATACTTTTCATATCTTCTTATACATATCTTCTTATAAGCTTCATTTTATAACTGGGTTACATTCTTGGACAACCTATCACATGATGAATCCATCATCAATTGAACCATTGAAATTATGAGGGGGGGTTATATTCCTGATCAAATTTTTCCTGATGTAACTCTTATGGAAGGGTTATACTGTACCTGAAATAGCTTACCACTCATATGCCATACCTCACTTTGTCATAATTAAATTTAGATTATTTATAATGAAAATTTATTGAATAAGATACTGTACGGAGACATGGTGATTCGGGCTTTAGGTGCTGCTGGAGTGGGATGGTGTGCACTGAAGGCTAGTGGGAGGGAAAGGTAGGGGCACAATGGTTATTTTCATTACACCCATGAATTGTCTGATTCAACATATATTGCTGTATCATGGGTAAAGCAAATGATATATAACCCTTAAACATTTCACTAAGTTTTCATTTCCAACCCACAAAATTCAACATTAAAAAAATGTTTAAGTATTCATCTGGAGATATGAAGGGTTAGTACATTTACTGATAAAGAAGATGATGAAAATTAAATATGGTGGCAGAGTGCAATGAGGGCTACTGACTGGAGGGAGGAGGGTGTCTACATCACCCCTTGAATCATCTGATCCAGCACCTGTTTCAACTGCAGGAAATCCTGATTTATTGAAGTGCCTACACTTACCCTAGATGGGGTAAATAACAGGGTAACAGTGAACACAAACAAACATATTTTCCCAGTTAGTGGGATACTAATTGAATGGTACTTTGGTGTGACATCACTACAATGTGCATAAGTACACAAACACCTCAAATACAGTGATATGCTTTGTTATTAGAGGCAAATGTTCACTTTACTCATTAAAAAGTTTTAAAAAATCATCCTTTTTTGCTCAGTATTTCAAGTCAAAGTTACTTTTCCTAATTTTAGTGTGTCTTAGGCCTAAAACATCATAACTCGAAGCCTTGCTGGATATGAAAATAGCACAGATGTATTGTTTAGGCTCTTGATCAGAGAACATCCAAGACTTGTTGAATAGCTTTATAGCATAAAGTGGTTAGTTTTATAGCACAAAATGTAGTGTTTTAGGAGGAATGTGTTGTAGAAATGGATACAGATATTTTCAAAAGTATATTGAATGGTGGGAGAGATAACAGGAATGATAAAACAAAAATTAATAGTGATGCTGACAGAGTTTGATATGTAACTTGAGAGACTGACAGTTGTGTAAAGAAAAATGAATACCTTGAAACTTATACAGATTTGGAAACAAGTAAGCCTCACAGTATTCAGGCTCTTTAATGTTTTATGTATTTCAGTATTATGGAATGCAAAGCTAACACCATTTTTCTTGGCAGGATTTGTTTCATTGCATATGCTGCTAATTTTTGGGTCTACCCAGTTTTTGAAGTACTGGACTTCACAGGAAGAACACTCTTCCTAGCTGCTCTTCTTTTGCCAAACCTTATTATTGTTTTTATGGGTCAGAAGCTTCATGACAATGTTTGGGGTAAGTTACATCAGGAATATGTTTTTTGATTACAGAATTAAAGTATTTGAGAGCTATCTTCGGTACATTTGGTGATATGGTAGAAGAGATGAGGAAGAGACCAGTATGGTGTAGAAGAGTCACCGGATCTCTTAACAGAATAATGAAGGTGTGCATGTGGAAGAGAATAAAGGATTAGGAGACAGCATAATCCTCCTGACCCTGACTTATGCAGCTGATACATGGCTGTGGAATGAGTAACAGAGGTCAAGAATCAAGGATGTGGAAATGAGCTATATGAAAGGGGCATTTGGTAAGACTAGACAGAATGAAGAAATTAATGAGGAGGTGTATGAGAGATTTGGTATGTCAAGGATGAAAATGAATTGTGGAGTGGTAGAGTGAGTGAAACGTAATACTTTGAGGAGGTTAGGGCATGTGGAAAGGATGTACTTTGAGGTGGTGAAGGCATGTGGAAAGAATGCAAGTGTATAATACTGTAGTATGATTAAATGGGTTGGTGTGAGAGGAAGACCACCAGTGAAATGGGGAAATAGGATGGAATAGTATTGGTGAGAGAGAATTGGTGGAAGAAGGCATGGAATGGTGTATGTGAGGGAAGCATGTAAGGACAGGGATAAGAGGAAACTCGTGCCATGGCCATCCCCTAATGGGAGTTCTCAGAGGGAACAGATGTCAGAGATATAGACAGATAGATAGATTACAGGTAGCTCTTGAAAAATATCACTAAAAAAGACAAGTAACCAATTATCATAAAGTAATAATCCATGATGCTCCACAGATTTATATTTTGACTGAACTTATGTATTTAGAGCTTTGGAGGTTGCTTTCATACTGCATTTCTTATACTGCTCATACAGTAAGACTTCAAGAATCTTATGGTTCCTGTTACCTGATTAATCTTATTGTCTGTAATTAACAGTGCAAGTTTACCTGGTTGAGATTTTGTCATGGAAGTCCAGTTCATCATCATAATCTTGTAACATCATTAAAATTGTTTATTCACCCTGAAACTTATGAGGATTATCTAATAATCACCTAATTTGTTGATAGGATTCCCATCCAGATTTCTCATTATTGGCAGACTTTTGAAAATAAAAAGGGAAACCTTGAACCTCCAGCTTGGTGTGCTTTTTTATATTTTGGATACAAACCATTCCAGATATTTTATGAAAGGTGTAGAACTAATATATCTAGGAAAACATTCTTTGAAAAAATTAACCTTTTAGCTTAATTTTATGGTGTACCACTTAATCTTTTGGAATCTAACCTAATCATACCATGTTGGTGTACTGTGATGGTGAGGGTGCCTAACTTATGCATGAAAATGCTGAATATTTTGTTTTATATGTAGTCAGTTCTTGGGAGTAGAGACCATTTATATTTCTCCTATGTCAAAGTCTCCAGTCATTGACAAAAGTTCATGCTGAAGCCAGACCTTAATTGAAATATGAAAGGGTTTGACACTGAGATGTAAAGAGACAAGATAATTAAAAGTTAAGGAGCTTTTGGGGAGATGGAAACCCTACCTTTTAAAAAGGAACAGGTCATAGTTTTTGGGAAAGACACGAGGGGGTAAAGAATTCCAGAATTTTAAGGGGTAGGGATAGAAATGGACATCACGATGACTCACCCTTGAGTTGCCTTTGATCACAAAGTAAGTGTGTGGTGCAGAAGTTTGTTGACTATTATGTTGTCTTGCTGTTGGTGGGGGAACAGAGGTAGCCAGTTCTTGGAAGAAATCGAATTAATATCTACAGGGCATTTGGGTCAGACTTGGGGATTGATAAGGTGGAATGCCTTGGACTTCATTTCATCAAGTCAGAACATCTCTACATCCGACAGCATTACTCTAAATCAATTCTTTGTCCTTTGTATAAAAGAAAAACTGTTTGAAGGAAAATTTAAGGCATGTTTCATGGCAGAAGATTTAGCTTTGTGTAATGTGGGGGTTCCAAAATAAGATGTTATGGTGATACCGAGTATTTTTCTTTGTTTAGAGTTGGTGTTAAAGAACCAATAAAGGAGATGAAAAAGTTGCAAGGGGTTAGTGAGAAAATTTGGATTTTTTATGGCGTAAAACTCAGTGACTGCGAATCTGAGTTTATAGAAGTATTTGTGATAATACAAGATGTAGATCAAGCAAGAAAAGATGGAGTAGATTTGAAAGAAGTGGAGGAATGAAGTGTTGAGTTGCTAGCATTTGTTAGTTTAACAGTGATCCTATCTATCTACCTATCTATCTATATCTCTGATGCCTGATCTTTTGGGGACTCCCTCAAGGTGGTGTCCACAGCAAAAGAGCCTCCATAACTGATGAAATCCAGTGCTACTTCTTAGCTTTTAGTGCTTCATCCACATCAGGCTACTAGCAGAGGGCAACTCTAGCACAGTGTTTCCAGTGTCTCAAACCTAATGTTGCCACCAACCACTATTACCTAATGTATCTACCTGTTCCAACGTACTGCTTCTACCTAATGCTCCCAGCCAGTGTTCCTACCTTCTTCTACCTAATGCTCTTGTCTTATCATTTCTACCTCTACTTTACCTATTGCTCCACCATTTTGTCAAAATGCAGGGCTAGTACATGCATAAACCACAAAAAAATCTAGTTAGGAAAAATGAGTTGTGTGAGTTAAGTGTTGTCAAGTGTTGTGTATTACAAGGAGAGATTGTATGTTTGTGGACAGAATGCCAGCAGTCCATGTGTGGGTGAGGCAAAAATAGAAGACAGCTAACTGGGTCAAAGGAGTGCAACTTAACAACCACTGAAGTGGTGGCTCACTGCACAGCCAATACAAAACCTCCCAGTACCCAGGCGGGTAGCATACCTCTTTGGTTGGTGGGTGCCTACCAACTTCTAGTTACATATACCGGTGCTGAATCATCAGCAAACAATAATTGACAGTGATCCATACTTTGGTAATGGAACTCAAGTTTCAGTTTATGTTCTCAA
>JAUUDZ010028422.1:0-11074 GCA_032361705.1 Panulirus versicolor | reverse complement strand
TCGAAAAATCTATTATTTTTTTTTTTTTTTCCTTCGCCATTTTCGAGCCTCAGGTCAACAAGCTATGAAACATTGCTCGGATGAATTCGTCCTGTCGCTGAGCACACCAGCTGGGGGAAACTGGGAGCAGTTGGTGCCCTCGTTGGTCCCCAACACTACCCATCACCACGTAGGGAATATGTTTGTGGTGATCATCGTACTCAGGCAACACTGAATGAGGAATCTGTCTTCAGTGATCATCGTACTCGGGCAAAACTGAATGAGCAATGTGTGTATAGTGATCATCGTACTTGTCCAACACTGAATGAGGAATATGTCTTCGGTGATCACCGTACTTGGGCAACACTGAATGAGCAATATATCCATTTTTCTTTTTTTCTTCTTCTTCCTTAGGCCGCAGAGAGAGGTCTCGTCTCCTCAAAATAACCATTTCAGACGGCTGGACAACATGCTCCCTCTATACACCATGATTACACCATGTGATTCATTTCCAGTTTCGACTTTAAGAAAATGGTGCAAGTTAGCGTGAAGAACTGGTAAACAATATTTTTCCATCAATGTACAATAGTTCACAATAGATCTCAAACAAGCGAGTCGATTAACATTTAAGTTCATATCTGAAATCAGTCTCAAGAGCAAAGACGGCAAATGTATCTGTGACAGCCCTGGAAAAAGAGATGTCATTCGTATAGATTGTAATTCAAGCGGTAACTCGGAACTTGTAAGATAAGGACATCCATGCCTTATATAAATGATATGTAAATGATATGATATATACAATATTCATGACCACATTGTCCGTCAGCAATAACCACGGCGCTGGTGTCTCTAGCCGGCGAGCAGATCCACATCTACGATGGTTACCCGTCCCGTACGATACTCCCCCCCCCCCCCCAATGAAAAGCCAGAAGTACGATGGCAACCCATACATACGATACTTTGTCACTAAATGCAAATTCACATTTCAGAAATCCCTTGTGTACAGTATTTCGCCCAAATGGAAACTCATTAGTACGACTGCATACCATAATGTCTCCCTGAACGTACAATATTCTGATACGTAGAGTATGACGTCTTAAAAAGATCAAAATATTGCCAATCTTCGATACGGGACGATTGCATTTCACCTCGAGTAGAATTATGTAATACTTTAAGTCTTGTGTGCAACTGTTGAACATATGGGGAGAGTAACATTGCTCTGAAGGAAGGGACGCTGTCTTATACGCATTCCATCCATATGCAAGATGTTAACCCCCCTATATAAAGTCGACCAACGGGGTGAACTCATACGAAATCACACACACAAACCAGACAAGGGATAATAACAGAATATATACGTAATACATCCACAGCAACCTCATGGAAATTACAATTCTGTTAATGATAATCCCATATTATAATCTTCTGGTTGTACCCACCTTTCCCATGTACAGTTTTACATGTTACGATGGTCATTATCAAATGGTTTTTATCCACAATTTTCCCCCCTTGTATTTCAGAGTTCATATGGTTCCATTTCAGTTATGTTTTACTGTATATGTCACGTGAAGAAGTATAATTTGAATCATGAAGTAATCAACGGTTTACAAATTTTTGTTTGTTTGTACGATATTAAGTTTATATTCCGTTTTCTTTCAGTACTCCGGGATCTGGTTCAATATAGAAACCGTACCCAATGAATACTCCAACGTGGTCTCCTGCTCAATGACCAACTATACATGGATCGGTGAGTCTTCCCCTTACCCATGACCTGGAGAGGTGAGTCTTCCTCTTACCCATGACCTGGAGAGGTGAATCTTCCTCTTACCCATGACCTGGAGAGGTGAGTCTTCCCTTTACCAGTGACCTGGAGAGGTGAGTCTACCTCTTACCCATGACCTGGAGAGGTGAATCTTCCTCTTACCCATGACCTGGAGAGGTGAGTCTACCTCTTACCCATGACCTGGAGAGGTGAATCTACCTCTTACCCATGACCTGGAGAGGTGAATCTTCCTCTTACCAATGACCTGGAGAGGCGAGTCTTCCTCTTACCCATGACCTGGAAAGGTGAATCTACCTCTTACCCATGACCTGGAGAGGCAAGTCTTCCTCTTACCCATGACCTTGAGAGGCAAGTCTTCCTCTTACCCATGACCTGGAGAGGCAAGTCTTGCCTTTACCAGTGATCTGGAGAGGTGAATCATCCTCTGACGCATGACCTGGGTAGGCGAGTCTTCCTCTTACTCATGAACCGGAGAGGTAAACTGCCCAGTTATCGCTGATGAGATTACCTTTTTTTTTTTCCACATAACCACTAATCATACTCATAACCACCTTCACCTATCATCTATCAATTACCTGCTAATTAAGCAGCAATTACCTTGTCATGAACAGCCAATTACCTGTCGTTGAAACGCTAATTACCTGCTCATTAACCACCATTACCTTCCAATTTATGACTCACTGGCTCACCTGCCAATTACAGAGATACATGCCACCGTTGACTACCAGAAAATAGCCACAAATCTGCAAGAAAAAAGAAAAAAAAGCCCATTTTCTACGCAAGGGACATCTTGACGCTTGTGACTTCACTACGCATCAACGAAGGACCAATCAACTACCCATGAACGACTAATCAACCACCCATCATCAGCCAATTCACGAACCTAATCCTACTCATAAACCATCTTTATCAGCCAACCAATCCATCAACTACTATTAATTAACCACCCAATATCAGCTAATTAACAAATCTACTACCAACTGACTGCCTCACTAACGACCAATCACAGCCAAGTAACAACGAACTACCAATCAACCACATATGAACAACCAATAAACCTTTTATCAACTACACATCCAGCAACAGCCAATCAACCCCATTAACTATCCAATCATCCAGTAATTGGTGGGCTATGAACGACTGTCAGACTCTCAAAGATTCCTCTAGTTCCTGCTAACGATGTGGTAATGGTTACAGCGATGCAGTACAAGATAAAGGAAGACAGGAGGAGGTTGGATGTGTGGGAAATAAAATGTTTGACGTCAGTAGATGGCGCGAGGAGGGTTGATCTCGTAAGGAATGATAGAGCAAGAGAGAAATTCGAAACTAAACCGAGTATGACAGGGAGCTGAGTGAGGTGTACTGGAGTGGTCTGGGCATGTAGGGGTTTAGGAGTCAAGAGCGAGCGACATATTCACGCGTCGGAGGTGGCAGGAGTAAGGAGGGATGAGAAATCGAAAATGAGATGGAAGGATGCTTTGAGCCATCGGGGCCTGAACATGAAGGAGGGTGAAAGGTGTTTAAGGGATAAGAGAATCTGAGCGATGTGATATACAAGGGACGACGCGCTATCAACGGGTTAACCCAGGGGATATGGAGTGGTCATGGGAAGCTAAGGAAGGTACTATGGGGCTTGGAGAGCGAAATGTGGACAAATGAGGCCGTTCTACGTCCGTCCCTGGCGCTACCTTGCACCGAAGGAAATGGTCAACTGCTGTAGAGTATATATATTCCGTTTTCTATGCAGGAGACTTGATGACTGCGGTGGAGCGGGGACTGAACGCTGAAGGCACGAAGGTGCGACAGAACTCCCTCATGCGGCCTACGGAGGGCCAGCCTGGAGTCCTGACTGTCGACGCTGAGGGTGTCCCTAGCGCCCCCTACCAGGTGAGTTATGAGGGCGTCCCCCTGGCGCCCCTTACCGAGTTACGAGGGCGTCCCCCTGGCGCCCCTTACCAGATGAGCCATAAGGGCGTCCCTGGCGCCCCCTACCAGTTGAATCATGAAGATTTCCTTGACGTCCTCTACCAGACGAGTCATGAGGGCGCCCCGTGCCAGGTGAGTCACGAGGATATCCCCGACCAGATGAGTCTTGAGGACTTCCCAGGCGGACGTCCACTACCAGATGAGTTAGGAGAACGTCCTCTTAACCCCCTACCAGATGAGACACGAGAGAGAGGTCCGAGTGCCTCTGTACCTGCGACAGTCTCTGGCGGATGTTGACGATCTAACTGTGAGCAAGTTATGCTTCTTCGTCCTCGAGAAGCGTCTGACGAAGGGACAATGTGTTGTTGTCTGAGTGCTCTAAACCCGCTTAATTCTTTCAGTTCTCACTCCCACTGGCAGATATTTTTGACGGTCTCATTATATAGCTTGGGAGGGTCATCTGGTCTTTGCAGCGCCTCTTACGTAGAACGTATCCGAGGTTAGCTTTAATTTCTTCTTAGCAACAGACGGTTCCGCCTCTTACAATAGCGTGTGTGATCCTGAGTATATCCAGCTGGGTTGCAAGTCTTGTAGATCCCTCGGGGTAGAGGCGATAGTTGGATCCGCTCTGATCCTGGCCTTACTATTCCATTTAGTGTCTTCAACCCATTATATTTACAATGTAGATGTGTCACTATCAATACTTCTCATGCCGTTGTTTTCATTATCATACAGTAATGCAAAGATTCAGTTAAATATACATTGTATTATATTCTATTACTGTTATAATTTCTGCGACATGATAGCAAATTTAGCAGTTGTGAAGTTCAAAAGAAATCGTTTAAACATTATCAAGATTTTCAGAGGAAACTTATGTTTGACATTTTCATAAGTTTCACACTGCGTTCATGTTTCATACAGCTTGTAGACCAATTCCTGCTTATCATATAAGATTCCTTTTGTACTAAATGTTTCACTTTTTATCAAATTTTCCTTTATTATCCGAGGTTTATACGGGATCTCGGAAGATTCCCTGGATTTCGGGACATTCCCTAGATCTCGGGACATTCCCCAGATCCCGGGATATTCCCTGGATCCCATAGAGTTGTCCAGCCTATTATCATCATGACACAGCCTTGGGGCGATGAGGCGACTCGGAGAACCGATTCTTATACCGTAAACGACTGGGAAACATTGGCTCGGGTGGGAGGGAAGGAGGGACCAGTCAACGTCTATCGCTTCACAATAAGGTCGTGGGTGTTGTGACTGTGTGTATGTGTGGCGACAACAGCTGGTGGTGAGCCTGGCTGTCCTTAGAGGTCCGTAGTAACCAATGATGACTGTTGGCGCTTGGTTATCTGTTGTCCTTGAGGATGTTTACGTTTTTCATAGCCTTCTCCCCTACAGATTGTGTCGACCGACTACGACAACTACGCCTGCGTCCACTCCTGCATGTCCTTCATGGGGTTCCGTGCAGCCTTCTCCTGGGTGTTCACACGCGTCCCAAACCCCGACCAGACGTACGTGACGCTGTGTCGCGACGTTCTAGCTGAGCAGGGCATCGACCCCACCCACATGAAGACCGTCAGCCATGGGAAAGTAAGTTGAAATACCCACAGCTGGTTCCTGGGTCTGGTCGAAGGGCGGGTGGGTGTGTGTGTCAGCGCTGAAGCAGGTTAGTACAGCACTATTAGGGTAAGGTTAGTCTAGCACTGGTGGTTAGGAGTCTGGCACTGTTGGACCAGGTGTCTAGCACTGGTTTGGGTTAGGGGGTCTGGCACCGCCAGGGCAGGTGTGGCCAGCACTGCTTGAGCAGGATTAGCCTATCACTACTAGGGGTAGGTGTTTGTCGGTATGTGGTAAGGGTATGGTAGATGGGGGACGGTTTGCAGTGAGATTTTGACGATTTTGAAACTACAAGAAGCAGATATGGAGAATCATGAAGAACTCTACAACTTTCTATATCTAGATCGACATATGCACAGAGGGCAGATACAGCCCCATAATCATCAATCCATTGTAATAACTCATTTGATCCTTTGAGCAGGACTTACGACACTTGAGCACAAAGTACCATCCGTTGGTACGACAATACGACCCGTGGGGTCAAAGGCTAGGTCATCATACCAACGTGTCGTAACACAAGTGTTACGTTGTGCTCTCAGGTCGTCCCGTCATGCTCAAAGATCACGAATTTATACCATTATCTGATGCTCCCTTTTTTTTCCAATTAGTATCAACATCGTGTCTCGCACTTACATGGGAATATGGGTTCTCTCCTACTATCCTACGATTTCTATTACCTCTGAACACCTGGTATCTCACGTGTATTATATGGAGTACCTACCTATGCATTCCTAACTTAAGATACCCAAACATAGCAAAAAAACAAACAAGTAAGCCTACTTAAGTAAACCTATATTAAATCAAAACTAAGTGTAACCAACGTTAGTAAACCTATCTTTACCGATCACTAAAACCTTCATCTGTCATCTGCGCTGCAGGACTGCCCGTACATGACGAAGTTGGACGCCCTCCTGGACTACAGCCAGAGCGTCCAGAGCAAGGCCAGAGCCAAGGCCGAGGCAGAGGGTAAAAAGAAGAGGAAGAAAGTCATCATCAAAGACTCTGCTCCCGCTAGCCTGGAGGAACCTCATCACGCAGCCCCGCAGGAGGAACCGCATCCCACACAGACGCCCCATCACAGCAGTACCTTCGCTGCAGAAGACCTCGATGTCCTCAAGACCTTCATACATGAAGAGGAGATGGTAAGGCTCGCTACTCCCGTCGGAGATGACGGAGGGAGGTTTTAAAGTACACATGGTGCTATATACCTGGTTATGTAATGTGCTGTAGCCTTCAGGCGTCACATGACAGCTTCGGTCCCGTCACAAAGAAGGGAAGGCCATCGTAAACCATATAACTGTCGCCTCATCTCTTTCGCCTCTGCTTTCAGTTCAGTTTACGTACCAACAGTAGTGTCGTAGAGCAACAACAGATCTGTTCACGTACCAACAGTAGTGTAGTACAACAATAACAGATCTGTTCACGTACCAACAGTAATGTAGTACAACAATAACAGATCTGTTCACGTACCAACAGTAGTGTAGTACAACAATAACAGATCTATTCACGTACCAACAGTAATGTAGTACAACAATAACAGATCTGTTCACGTACCAACAGTAGTGTACCAGAACTAAGAACATCATAATGTTTTTGACAAGATCAGCAGGTAACAGACTCCCTTCTCGTGCCAATGAAAACTACAGAGTAACATATAACACAACAGAGGCCATTTACAAACAATTGACAGTCTGGGCCATTTAACGTTAACAGTTGGGGCCCTTTACAAACAGTTAACAGTCGGGGTCATTTGCAAATAGTAGAGTCGGGGCTATTTTCAAACAAAGATGGCCATTTAGGCTATTTATATTGTATTTACTGCTTAATACCATTTGGAAACAATGCCATGATAATCAAGGCTATTTACAATCGATCTCATAACAGCTCAGGCCATTTAGACTTATGTAATGACAGTTCAGACCATTATAAACAAATGGCAGTTTAGATCATTTAAAAACATTGATCCAAGCCGCTTAGAAACTATGCAATGACATCTTAAAACCATTCACAGACAATACAGTGACAGTTAGGGCTACTAACACGCTTAGTCATGACAGCTTAAGCCTTTGCAGACACAAAGGGCTACTAACAAGCTTAATGAGCTAAGTAATGACATCCATTGGGTTATTCACAATACAATAATGATCGTTTAGGCCACAGACGTGTCCGAACAGTTAAGAGCATCCTGTATACCACTAAGCCGACCACACTCTCCGTTCTCTTCCTTCCCCTGTAGCGCCTGCACGACCTGGAACGGGAGATTCTGGAAGAGGAGCAGCAGTTGAGGCACACCCTGCAGGCCAGCCACCGGGAGCAGGAGGAGGAGATACAGGAACTTCGTGACGAAGTCATCCACATGAGCAGACATCAGCGCAGACAACACAACACAGGTTGGTTGGTCTATGGTTGGCGGGAGAGTGGGTGTTTGAGGGTGATATTACAGGAGGAGAGGATTGGCAGCAGCCTCTTCGCTCAAATCTATCTGACTGGTCTACTACTAAACGAGGGAGATAAGTGGTTGGGCTGTCATTTCGCCTCCCTATCCCCAAGCCAGCCACGGGAACTATAACCGCTATCCTTAGCACTATAACTTCAACCACACCACACACACACACACAAAGGATGCACAAATTATACAGCTATTCTTCTCAGTCCTGGGCTCAAAGTACATAAATGAAGTCATCTTGAGCTCTGTCTCACCCCATTACCAGGTGGGCTGTTGGGCCGCTTCCACTCGCATACGCCCCAGCGACTGGACGTCCGCCAGGCGTATCTTATTAGCATCAACGAGTCCAATCTCCTCAGCTGTGCGTTTCTCTCAGCCAGAATGACAGCGGGAGAGTTTTTCGGTGCAAGTCACTGCTAGGGCAGATGGGCGGAGGCTCTCGAAAAGCCCCATCTCCCTGTTATTAGGCGAGAAAATGGCTGGTGTATCTTAATGGATCTCTGAGTAGTATGTAATAACCCCCTGGCAACAGTTCCCTCCGTGGAATAAATCGTTGACATATGTATATATAAAAAAGATATAACTGTAGGATGTCTCCTTTGTAGTAGGGTGGTTAGAAGATAGGAAGAAAGATGCGGGTCAGGGAGAGTCTGAAATGGAAGTAGATGGCTGGTGTGTGTGTGTGGGTACATACAACAGGTGTACCGTGCGAGTCTTTTGTTTACACGTGGAGTGAATACTCGGTAACGTGTTTGTTTGTGCCTCTCTCTCTCTCTCTCTCTCTCTCTCTCTCTCTCTCTCTCTCTCTCTCCTTCCTTTGACGGCAGCGCGAACAGTCTTTGTCAAGGTAATTATTAATTCGTGTGTTTCTCTCCTTCTTCCCCTCAGACCAGCGATCGACCACTGCCAACGGAGGCGACACCCAGCGCTGGAGCGGCGTCGTGTCGCTGGTAGCGGCCACCTGCCCCCTCCTCCTCCTCCTAACGCCATAGTGTATAGAAAATATATCAAATAAAATACATATATTTCTCGTTATTCTTTAAGGGTCGTTTTCTTACACCTTTCCTCCTCAGATTCTTGACTAAGTTTCTTATGTCTTGCGGTGGTACAGCACTATCTTGAAGCCAATCTCAGAGAGTCACCAGCTGGTTTTTTTTTCTCCTCCCTTGGGACAATATCAATATCGCATCAAGCTTTACGAACACGTTCATAGCAACCCAAGAATGCTTGCCGATTAGACAAAACGTCTCTTTAATAGTCGTTTCATTACTTCTGTCGTCCCTGGGGTATTCAGCCGAAAAAAAAAAGAATATTATGAGCGATGTCTCTTTTTTTTGGTCTTTGGCAAAGTGAACGAACTTTCAATCCCAAATATTAAGAAAGAATCCCAAACATTAAGGAAGAATACGCAAGCGATGTATTAAAACCACAACAGATGGGAATAGTCTTCGGTATCCCATTTTCTAAGATGACAATGACGATTAACCTTTTCTTTGAGAGGGAGGGAGGGGACGCAAGCCACCCAGAAGGTAGGCAGCTTTGAAGGTGTACAGGAAGGAACCAAAACACCAGTGGGTTTTGTTCCCATCCAGTACGCTCGCTGTCTCCTCCAGACTGATGATCGAAACGGTTTTCCTTTTTACCGCTAGCTGATTCAGAATGCAGGTTCTCCCACCTGGGGAAACTCCCAAGGAATCTAAAGTGATAAAGAGACACATCCAGCAGAATACGTTCTTACTACACCTTAACGTATCACAGGAGAGAGTTAACTCGAGACGTGTTCACTCGAAACGTTATTTCGAGGCGTTTCGATTCGACAAATGTTACTTCGAATCGCGTTCACATTCGAACTGTGATTCGAAAGATGTCGAACTCGCGACGTAATTCAAAACGTCATGACTCGAAACGTATCATTTCGGCGTCAAATGAGACATTATCCTAAGCCCGTTATTTCCGTAACGTGAATCGGTTCTAAGCCTTTTTAAGCAAGGATCAACCACAAACTGGTGCAGGTGACGGGAGAGGCTTAGTTTCTCAATTCTCACATGAGGTATGCACAGGTAAGTCGTCTGAGGTGCACAAGACAACCAGCTGGCTAGGGCACTGTGTGACACCTCTGCTCATGTTATCAGCTGGACAACTAGATGGGACGATACATTCCATCCAGTCCAAGAGTTTCGTACTCATGTCTACGGCTGATTAACCCTTGAACGTGTATGCGCGACCCTTGAAGATAATGATGCGAGCCTTAAGTATCATGGCGTGACCTCCCAAGCGACCTCTAAGGGTCACGATAAAGGCCAAGGACATCATACCTAACAATTGGCATTGGCGCGTTCAAGGGTCGCACCGGCGTAGTCAAGGATAACGCCGATGCGTTCAAGAGGGTCGTACCCCGCGTTCAAGGGGGTCGTACCGTCGTGCTTCAGGGGGGTCGTACCGTCGCGTTCAAGGGAATCGAACCGTCGCGTTCAAAGGGTCGTCCTCTCGCTTTCAAGAGGGTCGTATCGTCGCGTTCAAGGGGATCGTACAGTCGCGTTCAAAGAGGTCGTACCATCGCGTTCAAGGGGGTCGTACCGTCGCGTTCAGAGGGGGTCGTGCCGTCGCGTTCAAGGGGGTCGTACTGTCGTGCTTCAGAGCCGGACGGCAAAATGAACAATTCCACAGCCCAAAATTTACCACGAAAAAGAGCGGTATCCCATTTTCCTCAGCCTATATACCACTGGGTGTGTCTTGGTCTGGTAGAATATGTTATGCGCTAACTCTGAAGACAGATCTAATTCAATTTGTTAGTCTTTTGATCAAAGAACTGAAACGTTCATCTTTAGGTTTAAAGACCTGCACAAGACCTGGGTCTGCGGAGGATGGCGAGTCCTGGTCCCGCCTGGGTCTGCGGACGATAGTGGGACCTGGTGTTGGTCCTCTCTAGGTCTGCAGAGGACGGTAGACCTTGTCTTGGTCTTCAGTGGGTCTGGGGACGATGGTGGACCTGGTCCTCAACCTCCCTAGTGAGTGTGTGTGTGAGTGAGTGTGTGTGTGTGTGTGTGTGTCTGTGTGTGCGCGATCACACTAATCCGTAACGAAAGACATGAAGGTGAAATCGCACTTCAGTATGCGTTCATATAATTCTATTTAACATGTAATTTTTCCATACATGTGGCACGACACGATTCGTGAAGACAATCCACCTAAGCAAGTGCCAGTACTTTACGAAATTGTTAAAATCTAAACATCACAACGGAGTACCGCCATCCAATGTCTACTAGCGGACAAAACAATGGTGATGAGATTTGTATTACTTAAAGTACTGGCAC
>JAUUDZ010028411.1:0-11075 GCA_032361705.1 Panulirus versicolor | reverse complement strand
ATAATGAACAATGGAGACCGTGCCTTAACAATGGCACTAAGTGCATGTTGAAGGTTTTTAAGGATAATGATGTATCATTAGATTTTTCATATGCTATATTCTATATTACACAATATACTATATAAAATGTGCATTCCCAAAATTATTAAAATTCTTAACATGAATACTTTTCCGTATTTACAAGCAACTTATTTACTTTATGCCAGCGTAAAAGTAGAAAACTTCGAAAAATGTCAATCAAATTGTTGTAAAACATTAAAATTTTTATAAATCTAAAAGAAATCTGCTGGTCCAAAGGTGTGTTTTATACTGAAACAATTTTTCTTCTAAGAAAATATCAAGCCAATCTTAAGAGATATCTTTGACCATTGGGGGTCAACATTCTCTTCAATATCATCTCTCTCAACCATACGCCTCTCATCTTTCGGTAATCACTTACTAGGATACATTTCCATGTTAGGTCTAAAGAAACAGGCACCCAAGTCCAAAATGGCATTCTCATGGTGTTCCACAACATAATGAAGTATGTCTCGACTGGAAAAACTGGGAATAATATCAATACTGTGCGGAGGTTGTTCAGTGAACCATCCCGTTAATTAACTAGACGGTGATTAACAAATGGTGAAAGGGAAAATGCCTCACCAGGAAGAGAAAGGGTTATGATTTTCTTATCCATAGGGTATGGGACATCTCACCCTTGGTTCATGGGACAAACCGACCTTGGAGAAAAATATATCTATATGCAAAATAATACAGCTTTGAAAAATTAATGTTTTTCCTCTATGGTAAGCATTCAATACTGACACAACAGTATATGTTACCGAGCCAGCTTGAGATTCAAAGGGACAACAAAAAGTTTGTACGGTACCCTTTTAATTATGTTTGTTAATCTAAAATGAGAACTGTGCATGTAAATTTCTGCACAAGCTAGCACTCAAATCAGAGGTAATAATTACATCAGATCCTTCAGACAACTGTCTTATCATTATCTATGAATCTTGGCAAGAATTAATCCTCTTGGTATGAGTCAACAGTTGAACAAATTGCAGAAGTGCAGCTGAATATGTTTAAAATTGGGATATATGAGGTTGCTCTGACCTGCAAAAGAATCTAAGAGTCTCTCCACCTTTCGAAATACAAAACACAATTACATCTCAGTTGCAGCAGCAACTATGAGGGAGTATTCAGTACACAGGCTGGAAGAGAGAAGATCTGAAGGTGAAATGATTAATCAACTGCACTTAACATAATACCACCTCTGCAATCATACTACTTCAAGTAACTATAAAATCCTAACCAATTATCATTTCGAGAGCCTTAATTCAGTAGATCCTCAGTAAATTACAAAACAAAGATTACTTCTTAATGATCATGAATAGTCTAGAGCAAAGACAGGAATGGTTTTTGAAAAAGCATAATTATCCAAAGAAAATCTGAAAGAAATCAGCAACTGAGGAAACATATCTACAAAGCTACAAAAAATATAATTGGATCTACCTCTGATGGAAGAATTCCAATGATATTCTGGAGAACATCAATTGGCACATTAACAAAGAAAATATGGTTGGGCTGCTTAAGCTGGAGTTCCTTGCCTTCAAAAAAAGCAGTAATAGAAAAGAAAATATGCTGTAATTACAACAAGAATGTGTGTCTTGCCAGAAGTATAGGAAACATACAATAAATAAATAAATAAATACAGTGTTGCACTGGATATGATTCAAATTGATCAGTTTATTCAGCCAAATAGATCTAAGGCAATCCCTTTGCCATTCTTCTTTTCCACCTACCAGCTAAAGCGATCACAACTTGTTAATTGCAAGATCAGCATTTGCTCTTAGATGGTGGCACCTTGTGGGGCACTGCAAACACTGTTTATTAAACTACCTTTTGTTAAGGAGCTAAAGAGTCATAGGGCCTCTTCCTAAATCCATCCATGTGTACAATTATCACCTCCATGCAAACAATGCCAATGTCTTGTCTGCAATGTCAACAGGAACTCCAACTATTAAATCTTAAAGACAGCATTTTCACTGGTGGACCCTTGGTCCTGAGACCATTTATGTCTTTTGGGGAAAAAAAAGGTAGAGGGCTTCAGCAAGATGGAAGAAGGAAACTATTCTATATCTTCCTATGACAATCTTCCTTACTAAAAGCTGCTTAAGCCGTTAAAGGCTAAATCTAAGAATATGATGAAATATGGAAGTCTAACCTTGAAAGAGGCCCTAAACTTATGTATGAATTACTGCCAGTGGAAAGGAGCAACAATTTCTGACAAAAATGCAATACTTCCTAGATTGCAACTTTAGCTTGCTTGACCACATGCACTTCACAGTTGTATAGCCATTCAACCTGCTATCCCTATCTAACATGAATCTTCATTTATGTGTGACAATATGGCTATCATCCATCCTCTGAGTTTTAAGAATTTGGTTAGAAGGTGTCAGGCATTGTATGATTTCAGTTTCGTAGTATGTCAGCCATTGTAAAAAGTCACAATTTCAAGTGATTTTGTTTGTGTAAACTACTCAAAGAAAAGGGAACCCTAGCTCCTCAAACCTAATGGAAGTAGCAATCAAGTATACTTACAAAAATAATGATAAAAATATTTACAAGTATATATATAGGACCAAAGAAAAATATCATTTTGGTCTGGTTAGTTATAGGAAACTGGGTCTTAGAAAAAATAATAAAAAAACACTAAATTTCTTGATGACCCTGCTCAGTTAATCATCCAAGCATGAGTGAAAGACAGCTTTCTATTTTATCACCTTTTAATATAGCTATCCAATTAAGAAACAACAGCTGCATCATTGTTACACAATTCCTTTCACACAACCTGGTGGAACTTCACAACCAGTAAGTTGAACTTGTACTAAGAAAACCTGTGCAATATTTATATAATATTTTAAAAGAGTAAACAAAAATGATGAGGGTGGTAGGGTGGGAAAATATCTCCATATAGAAAAGAATCTTCTTATCCTATCTTCCCTGAAAGAATAGCAGGCACTGTACATCATTTGCTTAACTTCAGCAAACCTTACACATCATGGGGTTAAAGCTTAAAAATACATAAGTGATCAGTAAAATATAAAAATCTTTTATGGTAACAGATTTTTGATCGAGTAAGTAATAAACGAGTAGGAGGGAGGTGTCATAATAAGGAGAATGTGGTTAACATAACTGAATAGGGTGTGCTGAAATCATTTGGACATATCGAGAAAAAGAGTGAAGAGAGGTTGACAATGAGGACGTATTTGGATTAGGTGATGAGATCAAACTGAAGATGGATGCATGAAATGATGAAAATTTTGAGTGATCAGGGCCTGAACATGTTAGAAGGTGAAAGGCATGCAGGCAATGCAGTGAATTGGAACAATATATTATTGTGTGACTCTGCCATATGATAGAGAGGGAGGGCTCAGGTGGTATTGTATTGGCCCCTCCTAATACCCCAGCTAACTCAAGGAATATTCCCTCCCCTTGGAGCAACCCATTAGGCAGTAGGCTGTTGACAGCCTTCTACAACATGTAGGGAATATGTGGGCAATAATCTTTCTCCCAAATCCTAAACTTATGTTTAACAAGAAATTTGCCATAACCTCACACTCATTTCAATTTAACAATCCGTTACTGTAACTTGACAACTACTACTCCTAAATGTCTGGTTAACCATGGGTGTATTTTTATCAGTATAACTCAAATCACTTTAACTTTATGTTATAAAAAAAAGTTTTAAAGCAACTAAAAATATAATTCAAGTAGTCATATCTAAATGATAAAGCTTCAGGACCATACAGGGGCCATATAATTAGCATCTGTAAAGCCACAATTATCAGTCAAACTGTGAAATGCCCAAAGGTCTAATGAAAATGTGGTGATTAAAGATGTGATGGGTTTGTGAAACCTATGTGACAGACAGATTATGTGGAATCTTTTCAGTATCAGAACATATTGGTTATTCAGCATGTTTAAGCACATGAAATATAAAAAATTGTTTTTACACAATCATAATGTTTAGCTTCCTTTACAAACCTCATTAATCTTGTTACATTAAAACTAGTCTAATACTTCTCCTAGTTCTTCCTATGTTACAATATAATATACTGGGGAAAAAAATTGAAAAAACTTAGTGTTGTATAATTCAGAGAAAAACCTAATCATAAATGCAGGTGTCAAAAACCCTTTTAAGATAAATGGTAATTCTCATACATTTCTATTACTCAGTAACTGAAGCAATGATCATACTCACCATAAGCCAAAAACTGCATATTACAGATCTGTTAATAGTCTGAGATAAAACTAATGAATTAACTTAAACATTTGGAACAACCATCAGAAATATATAAAAATATAACCTGTAACTTATTTCTTCATTGCTTTGAACTAACAAATGACACATTACAAACCTTTACTTACATTAAAAGAGAACCATATAGAAAATGCATTATTCTGATAAAAAACTAAAAAGTTTATATACATGATACCAAATACAGTAATATCAAGAATATGGATTGGCACATTCCATATTCATTTCACTGATAAGGAGGCACTATACTAAAATACACTGCCTACAATATAAACAGTATTTACATTGCACAACATTAATACTTTAGAACCACAAGGAAGCAAATAGTTTCATGTCAAAACCTGGAATACTTCTCAAATCATAATAGGAAGTCCAATAAACATCCACTGCAAAACATGAAATTCATTACAAATTAACATATGAAATCCAGCAGATATCAAATGTAAAACATACAAACCACAATACTTTAAAATACAAATTCCAACTGCTTTCCATTATAAAACATGACATTCAAACTAAGACATAAAGTTTAACACATTTAACAGATGATACACTATATATACTTGTGAGCACAGACAATCAATCTATCAGACAATGTGATTCAGCACATGCATGAAATCAAAATGTAAAATTCACTGTCAAAACCTTGAGTCCTATCAGTAAGTAAAACAAGAAATGATATCCAGTAGATACTAAGGATATATTCCCCATAAATGATTATGACATAAAAGAGAATCCACTAAACATCTGACTATTCAAACACCTAAGTAAATATAGTGATTAACCCAGAGTATAAGCTCTTACCACTAAGAACCACTGGATCAGTCTTCTGCAACTTTCATATCAAGTGAACACTGCAGAACCAAAAAAACTTTGAGCATTTACATAAGTTTTAGTCTAAAATTTCTCATGAATTAAGAGTGCATCTAAAGCAAATAACAGTACACAAATACATCTCTTAAAAATTCTATGATATTTCTGTGCTTAAAATCGACACAGGTACAGACCTAAGGTGCTTGAGTGCATTTCAAGAGCTGAACGAAGTTGAGATAAAATACCTGAGTCATTCGAGGCACTTTTCTGAGCTTGAATCTTCCTTTCAATTTCAGAACTGGATGTAAAATGAACATCTGCCCACACTATTTCTAGCCTGTTACATACAATTAGATCAATGAGAATACCTTGGTGTATAAATCAAGCTATATTTTCATCATGCTTTCATGTCTTCAAACATACAATAAATCTGGTTTAACAAGACCTTAATATATGATGATAAATCTTCTGATCTCTGATCTGTTTCAATTGCAAAATAAAGCAGTTAATAAAAGGGAGAAAGAAGAGATGAAGAAGTATTCAAGAATCTTTTTGGAAGTGAAAAACCTTTCTTAAAGTGCGTCAGGACATAGTTATTAGGAAAGACATGAGAGGGTACAGTTCCAAAGCTTCTAGATGTTGGGAAAGAGACAGCTATCGAAACGGGCCACCCACAGGTTGTCATCGGCCACACAGTACTCATGTGCCACAGCAGCTTAACAAGTATCGCATGGTCTTGCTAATGGTGGAGCCACACAAGCAGCCAGCTCTTGGGAGCAAAAACTAAATAATGCCCACAGTAGAGAGAAAGTGAATGAACACTGTTGTATAGGGATAGCAGATCAAGTTTTGGGGGTAGTCTGGGAGAACTGATAAGTCAGACCACTTTCAAACCAACTCTGTTAACTAACTATGCAAAGCTAGAACCACCCCAGATGTAAGAGCAGCACTTCATATAGGGACAGATCAGTCCTCTACATAAACAGAGCAACTGTTCGGAATAAAAGAAATTTTAACATCTAAACATGACTCCAAGTTTCTTTGAGGTGGATTTAGCTGTTTCCATAATATGAAGTTTCCTAGAAAGGGGGACACTGCAGTAATACCAAGAATGTTCATTGAGTCAAGAGGTGGAATTACAGATCCATCAAAGGAGAGGGGGGGAAAGTTGCGAGGAATTTTCAATAGAGAGATGGGTAGAAACTGGGTCTCAAAGGCATTAAATCTAAGAAGGTATTATCTTCCCCACAAAGATGAAAAATATGTAATATAATTATGATATAGTTAAAAATGTACAAATTATGAGGTATGAAAGGACTCAACGAGACAAATAATGCTACTTTTTGTGCCATTTTTAATTTGCTTTGGCAGTGGTGGTGGATGATATTCTTACAATAATATCATTCAAAGTTTAGTTCGGCCCTTATACAATGAGTGCAAAGCATTTAGTATATACCACTAGTGTATATGTTCACAAAAAAAAGAGGGGAAAGTTTTACACTAGAAACAAAATTAGAAGCATTAAAGAGACCTGAAGGTGAACTGAAAGCTATGGATATTGGAAAAGCTCTTAAGTTTGTAAGCTACAACTGTAATAACAATTTATGGGGGTTATGCATTTAAGATTGAAACGTGCTCAAAGTATAACACCTTTAGCTGTTACAAAGCTAACTGATAAAAGAAGTAACAAAGGAAAATATAGAAAGGTTGTTGTACATTTGGACAGGAGATCAATATCAGCATAGCTTTCCATGTTCATTGCTGACCATACATACAAAATCTCTATGTTTATTTGAAGAGCTAAAACAGAAAGAGGGTGCTTGTGTTGAAAGTGAAACCTTTGTGGCAAGTCGTGGGTGGTTTGAGCAGTTTAAGAAGTGCTCAAACTTACAACATACAGATTACAGGAGAGTCTGCAAGAGCAAATGTAGAGGCTGTTGTTGGTTATCCAGTATTACTAGTAAAAATCACTCAAGAAGAGAGACATAAACCAAAGCAGATAATGAATGTAGATGAGACAGCCCTATCTTGGAAGTGTATGCTAAAAAATCTTACATTTCAAGAGAAGGAAAAAGAACACCAGGGCTCAAGCCTGGCAAAGATAGCATGACACTCCTCCTTGGAGGTAATGCTTCAGGAGATGCGAGTTCAAATATCTTGCTTATCTATCATTGTGGGACACCAAGAGCTATGAAGGGTTTCTCCAAATATCATCTCTATGTTATCTGCCACTCATATAGGAAGAGCTGGGTCACCAGAACAGTGTTTCATGAGTGGTTTAATAAACATTTCAGTCCAGCTGTCAACAAACATTATGGGAATAATATTCTTGAAAACGAAGCCCTGCTATTTCTTGACAATGCTTCAGGTAACTCACTCAACCTAAATGATGAGGGATAATGTTCAAATAATTATTCTGCCCCTGAGCACTAGCCTGATTCATCCTATGGATCAACGGTGCTTTGCAACATTTAAATTGTATTATCAGCAATGAATCTTCCAGCAATTAATTAAGTTTACAGATGGTGAAAATAAGCCAACTGTAAAGGAATTTTGGCATGCCTGCCATATAATGAAAGCCATCTGCAATCTGTATGATGCCTGGCAACCACAATGAATCACATCTGGCATAAAATCTGTCCTGGTTGTATTGCTGATTTCCTTGTATCTGAGCAGCCAATAAACAAAATTCATCAAGTTATCAATGAGTTGACAAACAAGGCTGATTTTATGGAAACAGAGGTAGATGATCTTGAGGAGTTACTTGAATCACATGATGAAAAATTATCAAATGGGACCTGAGTGAAATGGAACAACAGCAAGCTGGTGAACAAGATGATGAAAACAAAGATGTGGAACCAATGCAAATTTTAGTAAAGAGATATGTCTGGGGTTTTTGATTTGCGGGAAAAAGCTGTGGCCATTTTCAATGAAAAAGACTCTCACAAAGAAAGTTCAGAAATCATCAGGAAAATAAGAAATGGAATCAACTGCTAAAGGAATTATACAATTGCGGAGAAAAAGGATGCACAGCTGCAAACACTGGACATGTTTTTACATACCCAACTTACCAGAAAGTGGCAATTCCACCACCATCGACTGTCACTCCTTGCTACCCTGAGCTGACAACAGGCTCCTCAGGAGTTTCTAGCCACTGATTTGAGGGGTTGGAAAAGGACATTTATTCTCCCAACCTTACCTTCAGTAATGATGAAGACAAAGCTTCCTCTCTACCCATCAGTGATCATGAGAAGGATCCAGATTCTCCTCTACCCATTGGTGATGATGAGGAATAGACAGGATCTCAATATCCTCCCTCCCTTTCTATCAACTACCACTACCACTTCATCTGTCATCCACTAATGTATCGATCATCAAGAAAAATTATTATCTGATTTGTGTTTGTTAATCTTACTCAAGTATATAATACTAATTTATGTAACATTCTTAATATCAGTAGCATTGTTTTTGGTATTTACTTAGTACCTGAGTGAGAATATTTTTATCTGAAATATACTAAAGGAACATGTCACCTATCTATATCATTGATTCTAAGGTAAGATTGGTTTTATTATAAATGGTTTCATTTAAAACAGCACATTTCAAGAATCTATCCACAATATTAACTGAGAACTACTTGTATTCTGTCATCACCTCTACAATGCTGTTTTTAAATACTTACAGTATGATATTACTCTTCACTCAAATCTACACAGCAAAAATTACATCATAAATTTTCATCTATCTATTTATCGGTATTCACGATGCCTGTTCCAACTGGAACTCCTTCAAGGGGATGGCCATGGCAACAGTCTCCATAACAAGAGAACTCCAGTACTGCTTCTTAGCATTTAGTGCCTCATTCATGATGAAAATAATACAAAAGTGAAATGTACCATAAAAAGAAAAAAATTCTTGTCTAAAATTCAGGCTAACAGGGTTTCCACAAGAAAAGAATTTTCAAAATTTATTTAGGAAGCACATGATGATGTCCTCAAATGAGACAGGTGTTTATAAACTCTCCACTTTCATTCCCCAAATACATTTTGGTCATCCCACAGGTACTATCCACCAACACAGGGTAATAATTAAAAAACAAATAATTCAGTGCATACGGCACTCATCTCCCTCATGGTTTATCTCTCCCTTTCCTACCAAATTGGAGGTGGAAGGATGGAGTGAAAAACATTTCGAGTGATCAGGGCCTGAACATGCAGGAGGGTGAAAGGCGTACAAGAAATAGAGTGAATTGGCATGATGTGGTATACTGGGGTCGATGTGCTTTCAATGGACTGAACCAGGGAATGTGAAATGTCTGGAGTAAACCAAGGAAAGGTCTGTGGGGCCTAAATGTGAATAGGGAGCTGTGGTTTCGGTGCTAGAGACTGAGTGTGAACGAATGTGGCCTACTTTGCCTGTTTTCCTGGCGCAACCTCGCTGAAGCAGTGGGTAGCGATGCTGTTTCCCGTGAGGCAGGGTAGTGCCAGGAATGGATGAAGCAAGCAAGTATGAATATGTACATGTCCATGTATGTATATATGTTGATATGTATATGTGTGTATATGTATGTGTATGGGCATTTATGTATACGTATGTTATGTGAGTGGATGGGCCATTATTCTTCAGATTCCTGGCGCTTCCTGGCTGACGCGGGAAATGGCAATTAAGTATAATGAAAATAAATATAAATATAAAAAATAACAGGACTTCTTATCCAAGGGCTCCTGCAGCTTCCAGGAAAAGGATGGATCCCTGGGGTAGGGAAGAAAGCATTCTACCTCTGTATTCCTTGCATGTCGTAGAAGGCAACTATAGGGGGCAGGAGCAGAGGGCTGGAACTCCCCCACCTCTCCTCTTCTATTTCAATTTCTAAAAGAAGGAACAGGAGGAGGAGCCAAGTAGGGAGTGCTCATCCTCCTCAAAGGCTCTAGCAGGGGTGTCTGAATATGTGTGGATGTAATCAAGATAATATGAGAGGAGAGATAAATATGTCTGAGGAAAGAAACCTGGATGTCCTGGCTCTGAGTGAAACAAGACTCAAGGGTAAATGGTCTGGAAATATCTCAGGATTAAAGTCAGGGGTTGATGAGTGGACAAGTGTTAAGGAGGGAGTAGCAATACTCCAGAAGTAGGAGTTGTGGGAGTATTGGAGAGAGTGTAAGGCATCAAATTCTAGGTTGATGTGGGTAAAAATGAAAATAGATGGTGAGACAGGTGATTATTAATACTTAAGCACCCAGCCATGAGAAAGATCTTGAGAGGTAAGTGTTTTGGGAACAGCTGAGTGTGTGTCAGCAGTTCTGATGTAAGAGACCAGGTATTAGTGGTGTGATTGAAATGCAAAGGTGAATAATGTGGCAGTTACAGGTATAATTAGGGGGAATGGAGTATTCAGTGTTATGAATGGGATGGTGAACAGCTTGTGGAGTTGTGAGCTGAAAAAGGACTGGTGACCAGGAATACCAGGTTTAAAAAAAGGGACATACACAAGTACACATATGTGAGTAGTAAAGATGGTCAGACATTATTGGATTACATGTTAAGTAAATTAATAGGCATTTAAAAGAGACTTTTGGATGTAAATGTAATGATAAGGAAAGCTGGTGGGATGTTTGATCGCTATCTTGCAGGGGCAAGGTTGAAGATTTGTAGAGGTTTTCAGAATTAGAAGAAACAATGTCAGTGAGAAGAGAGTGGGAGTACGTAAGATTGGAATGGTGACTTGTGTGAAGAAATACCAGGAGGGAATGAGTGAAGAATGACAAAACGTGAGAGCAAATGGAGCAATGGGACTGGGTGAGGAAAGGGAAGTATTTAGGGAAGCAGTGCTGGCATGTGCAAGTGATACAGGTGGCATGGGAAAGATGGGAAGTGGGCAGATAAAAATGAGTAGTAATTGGTGGCATGAAAACGAAAAGTTGATAATGAAAGAAAAGAGAGGCATTTGATGGTACTT
>JAUUDZ010028400.1:0-11075 GCA_032361705.1 Panulirus versicolor | reverse complement strand
GAGAGAGAGAGAGAGAGAGAGAGAGAGAGAGAGAGAGAGAGAGAGAGAGAGAGAGAGAGAGAGAGAGAGAATTGCAGCTGAAATTATAAAAAAGGCATGACAGTACCACTGATAAGTTAGTCAGGATTTTCAATCTATGTTTAGCCCATGGTGATGTGTTTGAGGAGTGGAAGAATGCCTATATACTACCATCATATAATGGCAAAAATTTAATGCTCAGAGTACAGAAGTATAAATCTCTAGAGTAAACCTGTTAAGACGTGTGGGAGAGTGGTGAACTGAGAGGATTGTTACGTACACATAGTATACACATAGTATCAGATTATTATGGAGCTATGTGGATTAAGGAGTGGAAGAGGATATGTGGATCATGTGTTTGCTCTGAAAAATTTGAGAAATAATTGGAGAATGAAAGGAATTGTTATGCAGCATCTATGGATCTGGAGAAATCATTTATAGGGTTTCAAGTGATGCCTAATGAAATCTGCTGTGAATATATGATGTGGAAGGAAAGCTACTAGATGTAGTAAGTAGTTTTCATCAGGAGCACAGTGTAAGTACAAGCAGTATGGGAGGAGGGCAAGTCATTCCAAATGAATGTAGGTCTACATCAGGGTGTATATTGTCACCATGGCTGTTAAGTCTCTACGTGGATGGGGTGGTGGGGTGGTGAGAGAGGTAAATTCAAGGGTCTTGGGGTGGGTTGAGTCTACAGTATGTTGGGGGGGTGAATCAATTGCTTTTAGCAGATGACAAGGTTCTAGTGGAAGACTCGAATGAGAAAATGAAGAAGCTGGTGCCTGAGTTTGAAAGAGTATAAGAAAGGAGGAAGCAGAGTTCAAGTGAAAACAGTAAGATTATGAGGATCAGCAGGGGTATGAGAAAGGTTGGTCTGAATGAATCTGAAAGGGGGGAACCTTGAGGACGTGAAGTGCTTTAGATACCTGGATATGGATGTGGCAGTGGATGGAGCAATGGGAGCTGAAATGAAGGAAAAGTCCTGGGTGGGAACAAAGTTAATGATAAATTATTATCAAACAACTCCAGGAATACTTTTATGGGACCCCTATCACTACATCCAATGCAGAAGCAGGAAAACGATAGATTCCTTGTAAGTAATATGGTCCTAAACATGACTGGCTATTGACAGTTATATACCCTCACTGAAAGTGATTTTTCCCTCAAGGCTAAGTTTGGTGACACAAAAGATGATATATATAGAATTCTAGGTAGACTGACCACTAGCTAGCTAAATATATACAAATTAGATCAACAGACACAGATAGATAAGCAGATATAAATATAAATACACTGACATATAGACATGATTACATTGATACATACAGATTATGTTAGAAATGATTTTGCCGATCTGGTTTCCTTCACCCTAACTCAGCAGGCATGTGCCGTAGCCTCTTTTGCCAGCTTACAAGGTCAGGATTACAGACCCTGCAAGCTGACAAAAAGTCTTGAAAGTCTACTTACTGAGTTGAGGTTAGGGATCCCAGTTCATCAAAACGAATTCTTAAAAATGGTCCTTGCACTGTACATAATCTAAAGCATTAATGGAAATTTTAGTTAACCTACGGATAAATCATAGCTGTTATCTACAAGCGGTATGTCAACCATGTTCATGCCTGAAGCACATTTCAAATTTAAACAAGGAGCATCAACCAACCTGAGCAAATTGCTTTAACTCTATCCCTCTCACTTTTATCAACATAGCACTTGCCCCACCAAACTGTTAGCTCTTCCTGAAGCTTCTCTATGAAAAAGGACATGTTCTGGAGACGCAACAACTTTAGTCTCTCATGCTCCTCTTCCAACTGCAAAATAATTAGGGCTTTACATTAAAAACAAAAATCTGTGATAATATGTAATTAATGAAAAATCTCACAAATTCTATCAAAAGGTACCCTACCTAAACTGAAGAGTATGGGTTATCAAATCCGTATTTCAAAAGATAGGCATTTTTTCAAATCAAGTGAATACTGCATCACCACACATTCATAACCTGTAAGAGATGGTATTCCAGTCAGGTAAAAGAAAAAAAAAAAGGGTTTCCTTCATGTAAGGTCTAAGGTCTGTGAACAGGGTAACCCTTCTCACCAAGGTGGGTCCTCACATTATAGGCAGAGATGATGTGAGATTTAGCAAAAACAGTTCTGATGGGAAAAAGATTTTTCTTTATCCTAATCAATCAAACAATAAACATACAGCCTTGGAATAAACCAGTAAAGTTTTTTGATTATCATCGTATACTATTAAAACCTTTAAACATTAAAAAGATTACAAATAAATATGAACAAGCAAGCAACTCCACTGTACATGCACTATATGTACCACTGTCTTAACATTCCATTGTTCAGTGAAGATAACAGATAGCTTATGCAAGTTTTCATACCAGGAATTTCTCAGTTTGACAAATAGCATAGGATAATGAAGAAAATATATTTCTAAGTATAAATTTTTCCCTTAGCCTTTAACACCTTTCAGACCAAGATAATATGGCAGGGAGTTTATTTAAAGAATGGGTTGAAACCTCAAAGACAAGCACATGATGTTTTCACCATAAAAGAATAAATGAGGACACAGAGAACACTGTATCTATTCTCAACTGCTGCAGCTTAGTACTCATCTAAAACACAAAACAAATGCAAGGATTTTTCCAAATTATACCCTTAAGCCAAAATTAAGACCCAGCAGAATTAACCCTAATATTTTAACATGTGTATATGTCTGTGTATGTATATGTTGAAATGTATAGGTATGTATATGTGCGTGTGAGGGTGTTTATGTATATATATGTGTATGTGGGTGGGTTGGGCCATTCTTTCGTCTGTTTCCTTACGCTACCTCGCTAACACGGAAGACAGTAACAAAAAATATCTATTTTGACAAAGATGTGCTGGCAATAAACCAGACTACCTTTTTGCTTATAATTTTATACATAATCTTATTTATAAATGTAACAAGTGTATTATTCAATATGTGATGAATAAACATACCTTTGCTATGTTTGATGGTGTATGCTTAGGAGCAGTAGCAAGAAAAGCTTGTTGTTCTTCATGAGGAACCTGCAGTAGCCCCCAAAGAGTGGCAATTTTTTCACGCAATTCTAGTGACTTTGCCTGATATTCATGAACACGGAATTCAAGATCACTGTGGACTGTCTGCAAAGAAGTTAAAAAACGTAGAAAGTCACTTTCTAGAAACATGTCAAAATCAAAGGATATAATATTCATAATGAGTGCAATTTACATCAGTAAAGAAACAGTGTTCTACTATGTACAGTACACGGGAAGACTGTAACATAATTAGAATTGAAAACACAAGAAACAAAACATAATTTATCCATTCATAAAGTAATACTATCAATAATAAATATAAAATACGAAGTGGCATACACACCCTTAAAACGAAGTGAAGCATGTGATAATCTGGTTTAGAAACAAATGGTATTCATATTAGTGCAGAAAGAGACAGTACAGCTGTTTAACACTTGATAAATCCAATATCCTAGTGGTATGGTGGCTGTGGAGTATGACTGAAAATAGTGACAAAACAAGACAGGAAACGGCTGTATCAGAGGACAGAAAAGAACTGAAAGACCTTTAAACACAGGGTTATTCCTTGGGAGCCTTACCGTTAAAAGAAACAATAAACAAGGCCATGCTGAACATTTTATTTTCATACATTTTGACACTTCCTCCAGTTTTTCTCCATTCAAACTTACCTCTCAATTGACTTGTCCCTCAACCCTACTGTACTTAATAACCTTGCTCTTATTCACATTTACTTTCAGCTTCCTTCTTTCACACATTTTACCAAACTCAGTCACCAGCTTCTGCAGTTTCTCACCCAAATCAGCCACCAGCACTGTATCATCAGCAAACAACTGACTCATTATTATCATTATTATTGTTCTTGTTGTTTTTGTTATTATTGTCATTACTATTATTATTATAGTTATTGTTATTATTATATTGATTTTTTTACTTAATACAGGGGCAAGACGGCAAGGCAGTAGTATCCTGGCTCAACTTGACTCCATACATGAATATCATGAGGAGTTAACAGCAAAGACTAAGCAGCTGCAACAAGTAGAGCAACACCTACACCATCTACAGGTTTGTAAAACATTAGGAACAAATAGATACATGAATGAACATTTACACACACTTAGGCATATACACATGAAAGAAACAGAGAGAAGTGTTAGGTATAGTGAAAGCATTTGGGATGACAAATAATTATTGTATGTATCATGGAATTATATACCTGGGAGGTACTAAGACAGGCGAAGGAACCTGCAAGTAAGGAAGAATTTAGTATTGCGTTGATTTTTGGCAATAGACAGAGAAGGGAGTAGTCTACAATAGGAAAGCAAAAAGTGGAAAACATCAAAATAGGCCAAAGGATACAGCAGCCTCACTTGTTTAATGATGACAATGTCGGACTGAAAAAATATGTACTGCTACAGATGGACTAATAGTGAGTATGAGCTGATACACAAAGTTATTGCCAGTCATTTGGAGTTTGTCAGTTCTCTATTCCAATCGAACCCTGGGCATCTTGAAATGGTTAACTGGTTTACTATTTATACTCCAAGGTTTACTGAAACACAAGTATTTTATTCTTAGGAGGGGAAAATCAAGTGCGTACATAATTTTGGAACAAGACATAAAAGGCCACTTTTGTTCACATTCAGTCTCTTGCCGTCATGTGTAACCACAGCTCCCTATCCACATCCAGGCCCCACAGACCTTTCCATGGTTTATCCCAGACATTTCACATACCCTGGTTCAGTCCGTTACTAGCACATTGACCCCAGTATACCACATTGTTCCAGTTAACTCTATTCCTTGCACACCTCTCACCCTCCTATATGTTAAGGCCCTTATCGCTCAAAATTTTTTTCACTCAGTCCTTCCACCTCCAGTTTGGTCTCCCACTTCTCCTTCTTCCCTCCACCTCTGACACATGTATCTTCTTTGTCGATCTTTCCTCACTCAGTCTCTCAATATGTCCAAACCATTTCAGCATACCCTCTTCTGCTGTCTCAACCACACACTTTTTATATCCACACATCTCTCTCTTTCCCTTTCATTACTTACTTGATCAAACCACCTCACACCACATAGTGTCCTCAAGCATTTAATTTCCAACACATACACCCTCCTCCGTACAACCCTATCTATAGCCCATGCTTCACAAGCATATAACATTGTTGGAACTACTGTTCCTGCAGACATACCCATTGTTGCTCTGCGAGATAAATTTCTCTCTTTCCCCACATTTTCCAATGCTCCTAGAACCTTCACTCCCTTCCCCACCTTATGACTCACTTCTATTTCCATGGTTCCATTAGCTGTTAACTCCACTTCCAGATATCTGAAACACTTCACTTCTTCCAATTTTTCTCCTTTCAAACTCACATCCCAACTAACTTGTTCCTCAACCCTGCTGAACCTAATAACCGTGCTATTATTCACATTTACTCTCAGCTTTCTCCTTTCACACACATTTCCAAACTCAGTCACCAACTTCTGCAGTTTCTCACTCGAATCAGCCAGCAGTGCTGTATCATTGGCGAACAACAACTGACTCACTTCCCAGGCCCTTCCATCCCCAAGAAATTTCATGCTCGCCCATCTCTCCAAAACTTCTGTATTTACCTCCCAACCATCCTATCCATAAACAAATTAAACATCCATAAGGACATCACACCTCTGCCACAGACTGACCTTCACTGGGAACCAGTCACTCTCCTCTATTCCTACTCATACACATGCCTTACACCCTTGATAAAAACTTCTCACTGCTTGTAGCAGCTTACGACCCACACCGTATACTTAAGACCTTCCATAAAGCATCTCTACCCACCCTGTCATATGCATTCTCCAGATCCTTATATACATATGTTTGTGTGTGTGTGGGTATGTATATATGTATGTGAAACCATAGAAGCGGAAGTTAGTAATAGGGTGGGCGAGTGAGTGGAGGTCCTAGGAGCATTGAGGAATGCTTGAAAATCGAGGTTGTATCTTAAATGATGAAAGTGGGTATGTTTGAAGGTATAGTAGTCCCAGAGATGTATGGATGCAAGGCATAGACTATACATTAGGATATGCAGAGGAGGGTGTTAGAATGAAATGTTTAGGAACAGTATGTAGTGTGAGGTGGTTTGATTGAGTAGGTAATAAATGGGTGAGAGAGAGAGAGAGAGAGAGAGAGAGAGGTGTTTATTAGAGGAATGTGGTTAAGAGAGCCTAAGAGGGTGTACTGAAATGATTAGACATGTGGAAAAGATGATTGAGGAGATATTGACATAGAGGATATATGTTTTAGAAATAGAGGGGACAAAGAGGAGAGACGAAATTGAAGATGTAAGTATGGGGTTGAAAAAGAGCTTGAGTGATCAGGGCCAGAACATATAGGAGGGTAAGAGGCAGGTACAGGATAAAGTTAATTGGAACAATGTGTCATACAGAGTTGACTTGCTGTCAGGAGACTGAACAAGGACATATGAAGCTGCTGGGAGGAAACCAGTGAAAGATCTCTTGGGCATTGTTGTGGATGGGGGGTTTTGGTTTTAGTATGTTACACATGACAGTTAGAGAGTGGATGTGAGTGAATGCAGCCTTTCTTCGTCTGTTTCTGGCACTGCCCCGCTGTGGAAAGTGGTAAATAAGTGTGAAATATATATATATATATATATATATATATATATATATATATATATATATCAACATTAAGCCCTTAACCAACAAGCCAGCCATGACCTGCCTATGCTGTGTCTCATGTTTCACTGACACCCCTCTAGTATTGTGCTGTAATGGTGTACCCAAATTATGGTTCTACTTTTGCAAATCTACATAGAGTAACCCTAGAAGATTAATCCAACTTATATAGATATCTGTCATGATGAGTTAAGAGTTAAATGTACAAACACCTGAAGAGCCCACAGTTATCCTTGTTACATTTTTTTTTGCTTTTTATCTTACCTTTCATCTGAGATGGCCATTGTTAAGGCATGTTTTTGCTCCTGCCATGTTAGCTCCTATAAAAAAATGTTCTTAGATATATTTGCCCATATGCAGAACTGATTCACATGTTGCAGAAAATTTGCTTGAGCAAATCTAATTTCTGCTTACTATTTGAAATGAAATTTGAGTTGCAAAAACAGCATAATTAAGCTGGAAGCTCAGACATATTATGTATGCTGATAAGATGTGTATGTTAGATGTAAATCATAGACAATGAGAATGTTAGATGAAGCTTTTTTTTTTGCCATTGCACTTTTTTGTCTAATGCTATCATGTTCCTCCACAGAGGAATGCAGATAAATACTCATCAGTAAAACAGCAGTACACTCTTCGATCCCATGAGCTCCAGCTGTGTCAGCAGAGGATACAACAAAGCACCCATTACCAGCAACAAGAAGAAGTCAATGCCTTGGAAAAAATGATGAGTTAGTTCACTTTTTTTCATCTTTTTTAGATATGTACCCATTACTGTTAAACTTATTTTGAATTTTTTTTTCATCACTGCACTTTGGAATATGCATTTTTCCTTCACATTTTGACTAATATCCTGAGAAGAACATTTTCCTAGATATCGCTTTCTTCTTAGATATTAACCAGAAATGAATTGCTTTTAGTCAACAAACAGAATAACCCAATTGAACTCATACAGGAAATTACAAGTTAGATTTTAATCACAGTACTGCAGTCAGTGGACTGAACCAGGGTATAGATGCCACATACATATCCTTTTGCTACTCTTTAAGTATTTCTCACACTCATTCTTCTAAGTAAACACCAGATCTCTACATCCTCCACCACTCCTGCAACCACAGTGTTACTTTCCAATGTGATGCTCTGCATATGCATTCACCCTCTCAGTCACCTTTCTCCCATACAGATCAGATACGCTCAACAAACATATAACACTGTAGTTCAAACGCTCACTTTTGTCCCCCTTGCCTTTATACAGTGGTAGCATAGATGCATTCTGCCAGTCCTTCAGCACCAGTCAACAACACAATCAACCCCTTAAGATATTCAGCTACAGTACCATCCACTCTAGCTGTATTAGGATTTCACCACCTCTTCTCTCTTCACCTAACCGCTCTCCATGATTCTCTTTGCTTACATCCCTGACCCAAATTTACACCATACACCTGCCACCTTGTAATCAAACACATTCAGTAGTCTTTCAGAGTACATTCTCCATATCCTCCTCACCTTGTCACTACTTGTTACCACTTCCCCATATGCTCCATTCGCTGATTTTTGTTTGTTCTCGTGTTTTCTCTCTCTATTAACTTCCTTCCAAAAATCCTATTTTCCCAGAAGTTTATAATACCCGCTTACCCCAGTTCTCATTTGTACTCTTTTTTCAACTTCTGCTGCTTCCTCATGTACATCTCCCATTATTTGCACTGTTCATGCACCTCTCTCATTTCATTCACTACCAACTGTGCTGACTGGGAAGATTGGAGATACCATAAAAGTAAAGGAGCATTTTTTAAAAATCAACAAAACCTATGAAAACCTTACCTACATGATAATAGGGAGGGCTTTGCTGATCTGAAAATTGTATGGCACCATAGAAGTAAAGGAAGTGCATTTAAGATCACCAGAACCCAAGAAATCTGAATCTATTATGTTGTGGGAGGGCTCTGCTTATCTGGGAAAGTTTGTGGTGCCATAACAGTAAGGGAAACACTATTAAAGATTAACAAAGTCTAGGTAAACCTTATCCAACTTCCCCAAGAAACCTAAATATACTATGCTGTTGATTTTATTAAAAAAAAAATCCATCACTGGCATTTATTTCAATGTTACCCCCTAAACTAGAACTTTACCAAAGTTAATGAGAGCAGTATTGTTATTCTTAAAGAAGAATTCTAAGTCCTGTGATTAGCTAGTCCTGAGTGACTTTGAATGCTGTAATATGAATGATAAGTTTGATAACAATAATGATAGTAATTATGATACTGTTTGAGTGAAAATAAAGAAGGATGAAGTTAAAAAGATTTTGTGCGATTGGGGCCTGAACATGCAGGAGGGAGAAAGGCATGTACAAGATAATGAATTGGAGTTATGTGGAATATATGGATAGGGAGCTGTTGTTTTTGTGCATTAAACAGCCAGAGAATGGATGTGAGTAAATGCAGCATTTCTTCCATTCCTGATGTTACTTCACTAATGCAGGAAATGGGAAACAGGAATGAAGATATAGAATATTAATGATAATGATAATTAAAGACCCCTCATGATAGCCCATGGTGCAAAGGGAAGAGTTGGTTACTACACAGTGTCCAGACTTAAAAAATGCTCCCTGTGGGCAGTGAAAATTTAATTACTCTCATAAATCACAGGAGATTCTGAGAGGAACGGCTTTGGTATCCAGGAATCTTAAGACCATTCAGGAGGGACATCTCTGTGTAGACCAAGAAATTTGTTTTTGTGAATCTACTTTGCATGTATGTCAGAAGCCTTGAGTTTATGAAGATAGCCTCCATTGTTAACCTTTTTGAGAAACTTTCTCTTGAAGGAGATTATCAAGGAGGTCTCTGTATTTTCTCTAATATGTCTGTCAGTCATGTTTTCTCTAGTGTGGCCTTAGGGTTGCCATCATCAGGACCTTAGTGTGCCAAAAGAACTCTCGAGGTATTTTACTTGCTATACATGGCCCATTGATGGAGTTTTTCTCAACCTTTCCTCCCCCATGTTGATCCCATACTCTTTGGTGGCTTAGGCAACAAACCATCCCTGGAGAGAAATGTAAATTTTGAAGTATGAAAAACTCTCAGGCAGCATCTAGTGAGCATTTTCCCAGTTGTTTCTCCTGCCCATCCTTCCAGTCTCTGGCAAAGAAATAGTTACACTGACAGTGACCACCATATGGTCAACATCTGTGTTCTGAGAATAAGATGTGTACTGATGACCTATCTATCTGCCACAGCAAAAGAGTCTCCATTTATCCCTTTCCTTACATGCCTCCCTCGCTTACACCATTCCACGCATTCTTCCACTGTTTATCTCCCTCCAGTATTCATCCATCTTATTTGCCCATGTCACAGGTGGTTTTCCACTCACACCAACTGCTTTAATTGTCTTATCATACTCTCTCCTTGTAAACTCCCATCTTTCATTCTTTCCACATGCCCAAACCACCTCAAAGTATTAGTTTCACTCACTCTACCACTCCACAATTCACTCCCTTTACATTTCTTACCATGCCACTTCTCTCATACACCCTTTGATTTCTTTCTTCATTCCATGTAGGCACACCACATGCTCTTCTCAAATAGCTCATTTCCACAGCCTGGATTCGTGACCTCTGTGCCTCATTCCATGTCCATGTTTTGGCTGCATAGGTCAGGGTTGGGACGACTATGCTGTCCCTTAATCCCCTCTCACTTCCATACTTACACCTCTACCCTTCATTATTTTATTAAGGGATCCAATGACTCTTCTACCCTGTACTGCTCTCTCCCTTATCTCTCCTTCCATATCACCACACTTAACCAAAACAGCTCCCTTATACTTAAATTCCCTCACTTCCTCCAGTCCACAGCACAATTTAGTACTTTCTTCTTTCACTATATTAGGTGGAAATCTATATTTTCACCCCACTTCCTTTCAAACACCTTTACTTTACTTTTACTTGCATTTGCCTTCAATCTCCTCTGCTTACACACATCATAAAATACGCTTACAACCTTCTGCAGCTCCTCTTCACTCTTCGTAAACAGCACAGTGTCATCCTCAAACAGGCTTGCCACTAGCCAACATATCTCATCGCCCCACCCCATCTCTCAACCCCTTTTCCCTAGTTTTGCTTTCATCTCGTATCACTCCATGAGAGGGGCAAGTATGCAGTCTGTTGTGGATGAGAGGGCTTGGGAAGTGAGTCAGCTGTTGTTTGCTGATGATATACAGTGCTAGTGGCTGATTTGCGTGAGAAACTGCAGAAACTGCTGACTGAGTTTGGTAAAGTGTGTGAAAGAAGAAAACTGAGAGTAAATGTGAATAAGAGCAAGGTTATTAGGTACAGTAGGG
>JAUUDZ010028389.1:0-11075 GCA_032361705.1 Panulirus versicolor | reverse complement strand
TGGTAGAATTTTTCCCCTCAGACACTCTGTCCGCCTAACCAGAGAGGTAAGGAGCGCAAATCTATGGAGCGCTTCCGGTCGTATTTTTCAGCTCCGACACTCTATGCGCGCTAACTTGAGAGGTAATGAACGCAAATTTACGGAGCTCTTCTGGTGGCATTTTTTTCCTCCGACACTCTGTGGGTGCTGAGACGTAAGGAGCGCTACCGTTCGCATTCATGAGCTCCGACTCTGTGTGCGCGCTAACCTGAGAGGTAAGGAGCGTAAATTTTCGGAACGCTTCTGGTGGCATTCTGGCGCTCAGACACTTCGCGTGGTAACATGAGAGGAAAGGAGTGGAAAGAGAGGGTGCGCATCCGAGGCCATTTTTATCCTCCGAGACTGTGCGCGCTAACCTGAGAGGTAAGGAGTGCAAATTTTCGGGGCGCTTGTGGTCGCAAATTTATTGAGCTCCTCTTATGGCATTTTTGCCCTACGACACTCTCTGCGCGCTAACCTGAGAGGTAAGGACCGGGAGGTGACCTAGCGCATCCGAGGCCATTTTTGCCCTCCGACACGCTGTGAGCGTTAACCCTCAGAGGTAAGTAGCGCAAATTTACTGAGCGCTTCTTGTGGCATTTTTACCCTCCGAGATTGTGCGCGCTAACCTGAGAGTTAAGGGGCGCAAATTTTCAGAGCGCTTCTGGTGGCATTTTCGCGCTCAGACACTGTCTACGTGCTAACCTGATAGATAAGTAGCGGAAAGTGATGGAGCGCATCCGAGGCCCTTTTAGCCCTCAGACACTTTGTGCGCGCTAACTTGAGAGGTAAGGAAAGCAAATATACGGAGCGCTTCTGGTCGCATTTTTGCGACCCGATACTCTGTTAGCGCTAACCTGAGAAGTAAGGAGCGCAAATTTATTGAGCACTTCTTGTGGCATTTTTGCCCTCCGACACTCTGTGCGCGTTAACCTGATAGGTAAGGAGGGCAAATTTACCGAGCGCTTCGGGTTCCATTCTCGAGCTAAGACACTGTGTGTGCGCTGACCTGAGAGATAAGGAGCGCAAATTTTCAGAGCGCTACTGGAGGCATTTTTGCGCCTCGATACTCGTTGCGCGCTAACCAGAGAGATAAGGAGCGCAAATTTACTGAGCGCTTCTTGTGGCATTTTTGCCCTCCGACTCTATGTGCGCGCTAACCTGAGAGGTTAGGAGAGGAAAGTGAGGGAGCGCATCTGAGGCCATTTTTGCCCTCCAACAGTGTGCGCGCTAACCTGAGAGGTAAGGAGCGCAAATTTACGGAGCGCTTCTGGTCGCAAATTTGCCCTCCGATATTCTGTTCGCGCTAATGTGAGAGGTAAGGAGCGCAAATTTTCGGATCGCTTCTGGTGCCTTTTCTGCAACCCAACACTGTGCGCGCTAACATTAGAGGGAAAGACCGGAATGTGACCGAGCGCATTACAGGTCATTTTTCCCCTCCGACACTTTGTGTGATCTAAACTGAGCGGTAAGGTGCGGAAATTTACGGAGCTCGTCAGGTTGCATTTTCGAGCTTCTTACCTCTCAGGTTAGCGCGCACAGAGTGTGCGCTTCTGGTAGCATTTTTCACCTACACTGTGCGCCTAACCTGAGAGGTAAGGAGCGCTTCCGGTCGTATTTTTCAGCTCCGACACTCTATGCGCGCTAACTTGAGATATAATGAACGCAAATTTACGGAGCTCTTCCGGTGGCATTTTTTCCCTCCGCCACTCAGTGCGCGCTAACCTGAGACGTAAGGAGCGCAAATTTACGGAGCGCTACCGTTCGCATTCTTGAGCTCCGACTCTGTGTGCGCGCTAACCTAAGAGGTAAGAAGCGCAAATTTTCGGAACGTTTCTGGTGGC
Organism: Panulirus versicolor; assembly: GCA_032361705.1. NCBI lineage: Eukaryota > Metazoa > Arthropoda > Malacostraca > Decapoda > Palinuridae > Panulirus > Panulirus versicolor. The sequence continues at coordinate 9,213 of JAUUDZ010028389.1, read as the reverse complement.
ATTCTTGCGCTCAGACACTGTGTGGTAACATGAGAGGAAAGGAGTGGAAAGTGAGGGAACGCATCCGAGGACATTTTTATCCTCCGACACTCTGTGCGCGCTAATCTGAGAGGTAAGGGGCGCAAATTTACTGAGCGCTTCTTGTGGCATTTTTGCCCTCCGAGACTGTGCGCGCTAACCTGAGAGCGGAAAGTAACGGAGTGAATCCGAGGCCATTTTTCCCCTCCGACACTCTGTGTGCGATAACCTGAGAGTCAAGGATTGCAAATTTCCGGATCGCTTCTGGTGGCATTTTTGCTCTCCGACATTCTGTATGCGCTAACCTGAGAGGTAAAGAGCGCAAATTTACTGAGCGCTTCTTGTGGCATTTTTGCCCTCCGAGACTCTGTGCGGGCTAACCTGAGAGGTAAGAATCGGAAAGTAACGGTTGCTCCGAGGCCATTTTTGCCCGCCAAACTGAGAGTTAAGGAGCGCAAATTTTTGGAGCGATTCCGGTTCAAAATTTGAGCTTCGATACTCTGTGCGCGAAAACCTGACAGGTAATGAGCGCAAATTTACGGATCACTTCTGGTGGCATTTTCGCGCTCAGTGACACTATGCACTAACCTGATAGATAAGTAGCGGAAAGAGACCGAGCGCATCTAAGGCCATTTTTGCCCTCCGACACTGTGCGCGCTAACCTGAGAGGCAAAGAGCGCAAATTAACAGATCGCTTCCGGTCGCATTTTCGAGCTCCGATTTTCTGTTGGCATTTTTGCGATCCGACACTCTGTGCGCGATAACCTGAGCGCAAATTAACTTAGCGCTTCTTGTGATATTTTTGCCCGCCGACGCTCTATTCGCGCTAACCTGAGAGGTAAGGAGCGGAAAGTTGATGGGGCGCATCCAGGGCCATTTTTGCCCTCCGACAATCTGCGTGCGCTAACTTGAGAGGTTAGGAGCGCAAATTTACGGAGCGCTTCTGGTCGCAAATTTGCGCCCTGATACTCTGTGCACGCTAACCCGAGAGGTAAGGAGCGTGAATTTACGGAGCGCTTCTGGTTGCATTTTACCCCTCCGACACTATGCGCGCTAACCTGAGAGGTAAGGAGCGGAAGGTGACGGAGCGCTTCTGGTTGCAAATTTGCGCTCCGATTCCCTGTGCAAGCAAACCTGACAGGTAAGTAGCGCAAATTTACGGATCTCTTCTGGTGGCATTTTCGCGATCCGACATTCTCTATGCCCTAACCTGAGAGGTAAGGAGCGCAAATTTGTTAAGCTCTTCTTTTGGCATTTTCGCCCTCCGACAATCTGTGCGTGCTAAAATGAGCGGTAAAGAGCACAAATTTACAAAGCGCTTTCGGTTGCATTCTCGGGCTCCGACACTGAGAGGTAAGGATGGCAAATTTACAGAGCACTACTGGTGGCATTTTTGCGCTCCGACATTCTGTGCGCGAAAACCGTACAGGTAAGGAGCGGAAATTTACGGAGCGCTTCTTGTGGCATTTTTGCCCTTCGAGACTGTGCGAGCAAACCTGAGAGTCAAGGAACGCAAATTTTTGGAGCGCTTCTGGTTAAAGATTTGTGTTCCGATACTCTGTGCGCGAAAACCTGAGAGATAAGGAGCGCAAGTTTACGGATTGCTTCGGTTGGCATTTGCGCGCTCCAACACTCTCTACGCGCTAACCTGAGAGGTAAGGAGCGTAAAATGACCGAGCGTATCCGAGGCCATTTTTTCCTCTCCGACACTCTGTGCGCGCTAACCTAAAAGGTAAAGAGCGCAAATTTACCGAACGTTTCCGGTCGCATTTCCGAGCTCCAACACTGTGTGCGCAAACCTGCGAGGTAAGGAGTGTAAATTTAAAGAGCTCTTCTGGTGCCATTTTTGGCCTCAGACACCTTGTGCGCGCTAATCTGAGAGGTAAGAAGCGTAAATTTACAGAGCGCCACTGGTGGCATTATACCGATTCGACAATCTGTGCGCAATAACCTGAGAGGTAAGGAGCGGAAATATACTGAGCGCTTCTTGTGGCATTTTTGCCCTACGACACTTTTTGCGCGCTAACCTGAGAGGTAAGGAGCTGAAAGTGACGGAGCGCATGTGAGACCATGTTTGCCCTCCGACACTGTTTGCGTGCTAACCTGGGAGGTAAGGAGCGCAGATTTACGGAGCGCTTCTGGTCGCAAATTTGCCCTCAGATACTAAGTGCACGGTACCCTGAGAGGAAAGGAGCGAAAATTAACGGATCGCTTCTGTTGGCATTTTTGCGCTACTACATTCTGTGCGCGCTAACCTGAGAGGTATGGATCGCACATTTACAGAGCGCTTCTGGTAGCAAATTTGGGCTTCGACACTCTATGTTAACCTGAGAGGTAGGAACGCAAATTTACACAGTGCTTCCGGTCGCACTTTAGAGCGACACTCTGCGCGCTCCTTATCTCTTAGGAAAGGAGCGCAAATTCTCGGAGCACTTCTGATGTCATATTTAAGCTAACTTGAGAGGTAAGTAGCGGAATGTGAGTGAGCGCATGTCAGTGCTGCAGCTGCTTAGGCACTTCTCCTTACTCACTAAGAGCCAGGCACTGCTGGAGCTGCTCAGGCACCGATCCTCGTGCAAATAAGGGCCAGGTATTACTGGAGTTCCTTAGGCAGTGCTGTTTTCGTCGCAAAGAGCAAGGTAGTGCTGGCGCTGCTCATGCAACCTTGATCATGCTGCTAAGAACTAGTCACTGTTGGAGCTGCTCAATCACCGCGTCACTCGCAAATAAGGGCTTGGCACTGCTGAAGTTGCTAAGGCACCGCTCCTTTTGCCGCTAACAACCAGGCACTGCATCGATGATCTCTCCGCCGAGAGAGGCACTGCTGGAGATACTCAGGCACCATAGCTCTCGCCACTGAGAACCAAGCACTGCTGGAGCTGCTCAGATATCCCTGCTCTCGCCGATAAGAGCCAGGCACTGCTTGAGCTAGTCAATCACCTGTTCTTCCCGCTATGAGACAGGCACTGCTGGAGCTGCTCAAGCACCACTGCTCTCGCCTTTCGAAGCCAGGCATTGTTGGAGCTGCTCAGACATCGCTTCTCTCGCTACTAAGAGACAGTCACCGCTGGAGCTGTTCAGGCACCTCTCCTCTCTCTGATAAGAGCAAGGCACTGCTATGACTGCTCAGTCACTGTTCCTTACGTAGAGAAGAACCAGGTACTGCTGCAGCTTCTTAGGCACCGCTGCTCTTGCCACTAAGATCCAGGCATTGCTGAAACTACTCACACACCGCTGCTTTCACCCTTGAGAGCCAGTCAATGCTGAAGCTTCTCAGTCACCGCTGCTCTCACTGCTTAGACCTAGGCAGTGCTGCTCTTACCGCTAAGAGCCAAGCATGGCTGGAATTACTCAGGCATCGCTCCTCTCACCAGGCACTGCTCCTCACGCTACTAAGAGCCAGGCACAGCTGGAGCTGCTCAGGCACCGATGCTCTCGCAAATAAGGGCCAGGTACTGCTTTCTTCGCTGAGAGCAAGGCAGTGCTGGAGCTGCTCAAGCAACCTTGATCTTGCTGCTAAGAACCAGGTGGTTGGGACTGCTCAATCACCGTTGCGCTCTCAAATAAGTGCCTGGCATTGCTAAAGTTGCTCATATACTGTTACTCACTCCACTAAGAGCCAGGCACTGCTGGAGCCGCTCAGGCACCGGTGCTCTCGTAAATAAGGGCCAGGCACTGCTGGAGTGCTTAGGCACCGCTGCTTTCGTTGCTGGGAGGAAGGCAGTGCTGGAGCTGCTCCTGCATCGCTGCTCTCGCTGCCTACAGCCAGGCATTTTTGGAGCTGCTCAATCACCGCGTCGCTCACAAGTAAGCACTGCTGGTGTTGCTCAGGCACCGTTGCTCTCCTTGCCAAGAGCCAGGCATTCCTAGAGCTGCTCAGGCACCACTGCTAGAACTGCTTGGGCATCGCTGCTCTCAACGCTGGGGCTAAGAGCCAGGCAATGCTGGAGCTACTCAGGCACTACTGCTCTCGCCTTTCGGAGCCAGGCACTGTTGGAATTGCTCAGGCATCGTTTGCTCTCGCCACTAAGAGGCAATCACTGCTGGCACCTTTCATCTCTCTATAGCTGCTGAGGCACTGCTTCTCACGCCGCTAAGAGCCAGGCACTGCTGGAGCTGCTCAGGCTGCTAAGAGCCAGGCATTGCTAGAGCTACTCAGTCACCGCTCCTCAGTCACCGCTGATCTTGCCGCTGAGGCAGTCACTGCTGGCACCTTTCATCTCGCTATAGCTGCTATAGCTGCTGAGGCACTGCTTCTCACGCCGCTAAGAGCCAGGCACTGTTGGAGCTGCTCACTCTGCTTAATTGCTGGAGCTGCTAGGGTATCGCTACTTTCGCCACTGGGAGCCAGGCACTGATGGAGCTGCTCAGGTATCGCTGCTCTCGCTGCTAATGTCCAGGAACTGCTGCTACTCCGTCACCACAATTCCTGCCGCTAAGAGCCAGGCACTGCTGGAGCTGCTCAGGCACCGATGTTTTCGCTAATAAGGTTGAGACACTGCTGGAGTTACTTAGGCACCGTTGCTTTCGTCGCTAAGAGAAAGGCAGTGCTGGAGCTGCGCAGGCAACGCTGCTCTTATAGGTAAGAGCCAGAGACTGTTGGACCTATTCAGTCACATCTGCTCTCGCCGCTAAGAGCCAGGCATTGCTGGAGCAGCTCAAGCACTGCTCTTCACGCTCTAGCAGTGCTTTGCAAATAAGGGCCAGGCACTGCTGAAGCTGGTCAGGCACCGCTGCTTTCACCGCTAGAAGCAAGGCACTACTTGAGCTGCTCAGGCGTTACTGTTCTCGACCGCTAAGAGCCAGGAACTGTTGGAGCTCTTCAGACACCGCTGTTCTTGCTGCTAAGAGCCAGGAACTGATGGAGCTACTCAGACACCGCTGCTCTCGCAAATAAGGGCCTGGTACTGCTAAAGTTCCTCAGGCATCGCTGCTGTCTCTGCTGAGAGCCAGGCATTCCTGGAGCTACTCAGACATCACTACTCTCGCCGCTAAGGGCCAAGCATTGATGAAGGCACCGCTGCTCCCGCTGCTAAGAGCTGTGCAATGCTGGAGCTACTCATTCATGGCTCCTCAGTCACCGCTGCTCTCGTCGTTAAGAGACAGGCACTGCTGGAGCTGGTCAGGCACCACTGCTCTCGCCGCCATGAGCCAGGCTCTGTTGGAGCTGCTAAGTAATCGCTGCTCTAACCATGAAGAGATAGTCATTACTGGAACTGTTCAGGCACCGTTCCAATCGCCAATAATTCCCAGGCACTACTGGAGCTACTCAGGCACTGCTCCTCACGCTCTAGCAGTGCCTGGCTCTTAAAGCCAGGCACTGCTAGAGCATTTCATGCACTGATGCTCTCGCAAATAAAAGCCAGGTACTGCCGGAATTGCTTAGGCACCGCTGCCTTCTTCGCTAAGAGCAATCCAGTACTGGAGCTATTCAAGCAACCCTGCTCTTGATGCTGAGCCAGGCACTGTTGGGGCTACTCAATCACCGCTGAACTCGCAAATGCGTGGCACTGCTAAAGCTGCTAAGATACTGTTACTCACGCCACTAAGAGCCAGGCACGGCTAGACTGCTCAGGCACCGATGCTAGGAGGAAGGCAGTTCTGGAGCTGCTCAGGTAACGCTGCCCTCGCTGCTTACAGCCAGGCACTTTTGTTGCTGCTCAATCACCGCGTCGCTCACAAATAAGGGCCTGGCACTGCTGGTGTTGCTCAGGCACCGCTGCTCTCGCTGCCAAGAGCCAGGCATTCCTGGAGCTGTACTACCGAAAATGTTCATGCACTGCTGCTTTCGCCGCTAAGATCCAGGCACTGCTGGAGTTGCTTGGGCATCGCTGCTTTCAACGATGGGAGCTCCTCAGTTCTCGCTGCTCTCGCTGCTAAGAGCCAGACACTGCTGGAGCTACTGAGCGACCGCTCCTCAGTCACCGCTGCTCTTGCCGCACTTTGATTTCTGTTTTCAATTTAGAAGGAAATTGACGACAGAAACAGTTCGCGGCTATCACTACGGCGCCTTATATACTGTTTCTTCCATCTGGGATTGCTTTGACATCTGGACATCAGTTTAAACATACAAATTGTTAAAACTATTAAGACAATCGTCAGATCAACGTTTTTGCTGTCAATAAGACATCAAAATTTAATGTGTTAACTTTCAACAAACATTAATACATTTGTTGACATCCCTTAAAGATATTCTTAGGACAAAATCATTAAAACAAACACCTAGATAACATTCACCTGTAAAACGTCCAAACATCATTGGTTCAAAACGACAGCCAAATTCCTTTTAAGCTCATTACAATGAGCTTAAAAGAATATTTATCAAAAAATATAGTTTATCAATAAATCATCCATAAATTCTTTTCATTAACATTATTACAAATGCCAAGGAAAACGTTAAAACAATTTTTGCTCTCAATAAGTCATCGAAAGCTGTCGTTTTCATCCTAATTTCAACAAAAACTTTTTAGTTTGAAAAAGAGAATATATCTTTGACATTAATAAAACATCTAGGAAATGTATTCTAGCGTCAATAAAACAGAGCCTGCTTATATGAAAATATAAAAAAACATGCTTTCAGACACTAAAACGACCCTTTTTCTATCAGAAAAACATCGAAAGCAGATATTGAAAAAAACACTGAAATATCTAAGAGACATCCATTAATTTTAATATAACAGCAAAACATCACATCATTAAAACAACCAAATAGCCTATAACACGCTTTTAGCCATAAAAAAATTGAACATTTCTTTTGACTTATAAGGTATGTATGAAACGTGTTGATATCAATAAAACATCATTGCAAATGATGTTAAATGAAGCATATGTGATAAAACGACATAGAAAACAATTTATGAAATTTATTTCAAGAACGGAATATCTGCTTTTTGTAGTTGAAGAATCACTTACACTAAAAAAGAAATAACACTAAAACAATGCAGAAATAAACAGTTTAATATCAAAAGTTGTTTTAACCTAACGAACAAAAACAATAGAAACATCGTGAAAACAGCCAAAGACCCTATTCAATAATATTATTGCAAAAGGAAGGAAACATGCAGAACCTACAGAATCGAAAGCAGTTGATTTATTCTTATTGCAACAAAATTGACTTCGTACTGACGGTAAAATAAACTATTTACTATCAAGGCAACAGCCAAAGTTCTTTAAACCTCATTTCAATAAAAACAGAACATTTACTTTGATATCAATAAAATATCCAATCATCAATAAAACAAAAACGTATTAATATCAAACAAAACATCCAAAACATATGTAAGCCTTTCAAACAACCAAAATTCAATGATATTACAAAATGCTAAAACATCGTTTAAATCAAAATATTCGTTTCGAATTCAATTGAATTTCAATAAAGCATCCTTCTACTAACATTTTAGCAAAAAAACTTTTTCATATGAATAAGATATGAAAGGAACATAAAAATTATTTGCTTTTATCATCAAAACACGTAAAGACCATCCTTATTAACACAATTACGAAAGGAATGGAACATGTGCTTATAGAAGCTTGGCAGCAAAACGACACCGAAAGTAGTTAATTTAACCTTATTTTAACTAAAACATCTATTTCGACATCGATAAAACATCAAAAGAACCTCCCCATTAAGATTATTAAAACGCCTTAAGACTTTGCGAACAAACGCTAAAATACTCTTTCCTAGCCAAAGTTTTCTTCTCATTGCAACAAAAAGAAAAGAATATGTGCTTTTATATTAATAAAACATATAAGAAATATAAAAATATAACTTACCAACAACGTGTTAAAATCATCATTAAGACAGCCAAAGAATCTTTTCATTGACAGTGTTGCAAAAGCCAAGAAACAAATAGAAACGCCATTTTTGCCCTCATTTCAAGAGAAAATATTTATTTTGACATCAATAAAGCCTCTAGGAAACGTGTTGATATGAACAAAATATCCATTTATTTGTTGACATCCTTAAAACATAAAACCGTTAAAAAAACATCTTTAAAACAAAAAGATGTACACATTTACAGGAGATAAAACATACTTTTTGAGAACAAAACGTCATCGAAAACAATTGTTTTAATCTTATTCTAATACAAAGAAAATATTTCTTTTTATATCAATAAAACAGAAAACGTGTTAGCCTCAATAAAGTATAACCAAATAACCGCCCCATCGCCATCCTTAAGAAAACTGAAAAATGTTAATACAGACGCTAAATCGCGCTGTCTTTAAGTCATTATAACTTCATTGCAACAAAATATTTGTTTTGACATCAATCAAACACGTGAGAAACATATCTTGATATCAATAAAGTATCCAAACAATATATATTGACTTCGAGAGAAGGACAAACAAAACTAAAACGAAAAAACGCCATTTTTGTTATCAAATGTCATCGTGCGCAATTGTTTTACTTCACTTCAACATCAATAAAGTAACTAAGAAATATGCGTTAATAACAAAACATCTAAACCATTTGTTGACCGACCAAATGAAGATAATTACGGGATGATTACGGGGAACAAAACAGTAACAAAACGTCATCGAGACCAAAAACCGATCTATTTTAACATCAATCTATTTACACCGATCTATTTACACCATCAAAACAGAAAGGATATGAGTTTTTGCGCTTAAACGCTAAAACACGATGTTTGCAACAAAAATATAACAATCATTTTCACGTATAAAAAACCCAAATGAATGACATTTACTTTGGCCTCTAAGCATTCAAATCATTAAAACCATAAAAAAACACAATTCTTGCAGACGCTAAAACACCCTTTTGGCTCTCAATATGTGTTGACACTTGAGCTCCGACACTGTGCGCGCTAATCTGAGAGGTAAAGAGCGCAAATTTACGGAGCGCTTCTAGTGGAATTTTTGCGCTCCGACACTGTGCGGACGTTACTGGCGCCGATAATTATGAGGTGATGTTTCCCCCTTACCTCCCATGCAAGGAGGATGCAATTGTTAGCTGAGCACTTTTGCCGCGTTTTTCAGCTCGGACCCTCAATGTCCCATAGTCTGAGAGATAAAGAGCGCAAAGTGACGGAGCGTCTCTGGAACCATTTTTGCCCTCCGATACTATGTGCGTGACAGGCCGAGAGGTAAGGAGCGAAAAGTAACTGAGCGTCTCGGGAACCATTTTTGCCCTCCAACACTCTGTGCGCGGTAACCTGAGAAGTAAGGAGCGCAAAG
>JAUUDZ010028377.1:0-15716 GCA_032361705.1 Panulirus versicolor | reverse complement strand
GCACTGAGAGGAAGTAGTTGATGTATCCCCAAAAATATCATCCCCAGAAGAGTTAACAGCCGATCTAGATTATGTATAGAAAAAGGTCATAATGCTAAAAGGAATAATGAAATAACACATGTATGAAAGGCCAGATTTGAAAGGGTCTCTTAAAAGTCCAGTATGAAAACATTAGCCTGAACCAATTTCGAAGGGTCCTTGTTGAATAGAGGTTGAACTTCCATGATCCAAAAATCCAAAATCCAAAATGCTCCAGAATCTGAAACTTTTTGAGCGGTGATATGATGTTACAAGTGGAAAATTCCACACCTGACCTCGCTTGTCCATGCTGAGTTCTGATGCTCAATAGGTGCAAGTTTGTTACAAACCATCATCACTGCTAGACCTATGTGTATTGTTCACTGAGCGTTCTCTTATTCACTGCTCTGTGTTATTCGAATAAGTGTAAGAAAGTAATTGCTTATAATTATCAGTAGCAAATAAATTCAGTCAGGAAGGTGATGCTAAACAACCACAGATTGTCCACATGGGCGGCTGTCGTGACACTTTAGCTTTTCTGATGGTTCACTGTTACACAAACTTTGTTTCTTGTGCAAAATTATTAGAAATATTGTATACATAACCTTCAGGCTTTATGGATAAGTTCTATAAGAAACATAGATGGATTTTGTGTTTAGACTTGGGTCCCATCCCCAAGATATCTCATTATCTGTTGTCCATCATGACATATGTGGGAAACAGGATGGTACAGAAAACAAACCAGTTAGAGCTGTGATGTACCTCTACGATTCAGTTATTCAGCGGTATTCTTATTGGGAAACACAGTCCCACCGAATGCTTGAATCAACATCTAAGGAAGACATTGAACAGTCGAAATGCTGAGGTGTGTCTCAGCTCTAACCCGTTTGTTTATGTACCATCCTGTTTTCCACACAAATCATTATGTATATGCAAATATTCTAAAATTTGAAAAAAATTCAAAATCTGAAATGCTTTTGGTCCCAGGCATTTTGGATAAGGGATACCCAACCTGTACCAGTATTAAAGTCAGTTGTAGTTGAGTATTATGGTACTGTTTTTACACTAATTGCCTGGGAAGCTTTCATTGCAATCATTAGATTACAGAAAAGCCTCTCCATACATCGAAATCCTTCAATCGCTTTGTGTCACAGTAAGTCGTGTTGAGGCTCCATGAATACAATTCTCTCATCAGCGTAAGTTTCCAATTTCTCCATCTGGGTCACCAAACTGTCAAGAAGCACAGTTGTCTTTACCAGAGTGCAATAGGGATGAATGTGCAACAGTGGTACCAAGTCACTCAAGTACTTGTTAATCACAGTTTCCTTGAGCTTGCAAGTCACCCCAGCACTATCATTCTATTATGCTGATTTGCAGTTCATCAAGACACTATTCTTGTAGTGTCTTGTCAGAGACCTTCCTCCATCATACTGGGAAGTCTGCATCATGAACTGTAACTGGCTTCGTAACCTGATTGACCTTGTTGTTGGTTCCCTGGTGAGACTGCTGATGGTGGTTCTCTCAGTATTCCCATCCTGGCCATTTGGAACACACTGGTGACCAAGCACTGTGAGTCCCCCATATTGTAGACACATAGGGGGATCCTTCCTCCTTAAACAGTCTTCTTTTTGCAAAAATCTGAATCATAGCATCCACTGTAGAAACCACTCCAGGCAATAGAGTCACATTGCCAAATTCTGTGGTCTTGTTAAAATTTCCTGAAGAAAGTTTGGTAGGAGAAACAGCCAGGAATACAGAGCTTCACCTTTAACTGCCCTTCTCAGAGAGCAATAATTTGATTTTTCTTGCTACCACCAACTATGTTCTATCCCATGTGAGAGGTGCATTGCCCTAAACTTGCTTTGATGACGAACAAAGTGGAAAGTTCTTGGTTTGACCTTCATCTTCATGACACCCTAAAATATCGAGTTTAACAAGCTTTCCCATTTGTAAGTGTCCTACTTGGGTCCTTTGTGACTATAGTAATTGCTTTCCCCATAAATCTAGGTTGTAGCTATAGAGTTTTGTTTTTTCTATAGAAGTTGATGTTCCAAGCCCCCTGTCTGCCTGGCTGCATTGATTTAGGGAACTGTAATTTGTACCAGTCAGAATAAGGGGGCTTGGTTACCTTGCTGGGTTGCCAGTACTGTAATAGCTTCATCCCACATAAACCACACGGCTTGGATCTTTGTTGTCTTTTTCCATTACAAATGAAACTCCCATCCTTTGTAGACTATTACAGTTCATCAACAGGATCACTCATCTCAGGAGACCATACTCTTTTGAAGGAAAGGGCCAGATTGGCAATGAAGGGTGTTGTGTTTGGGGACCATGTCACTGTATTGACCTGCTGACACGCCCACTTTGGGCATAGCTAGAGTCGTAAGGAATAGCCAGGTAGGCACCGATATCCACTGGGCAGGACCACAGGTCAGAGAGTGTTGTGATCTGTGTGCATTCATATGAGGAGAGTGGAGGGCAATTGAGCTGCAAGTGTTCATTGATTTCATTGTAGTAGTTGTATTCTGCTTTAAGGATCTTGAGATATGTTAAATCAGTGTTTATTATATTATAGATGGGTGGTGTCAAGAGCAAAGATGAGGAAGTATAGCTTGTTTTGTTTCAGTTGGATGTATTTGTGGTGGGGTGGTTTTTAAGACTGATTTGGGAAAAGAGGTGTTTAATGCTTGTTGGGTCATTTTGATGTTTATCTGTTCAATTAGTATATTGTATGTTGGAAATTGGGGAATCTGTGAATACAGGATGCTGAAGTGTGAAGCAGGGATGAACTTTTTATTTCTGTTTGGGGGTTGATAGTAGGTATGGAGTGGTTTGGATGGGAAGGGTCTATTGCTGTTGCAAAGAATTTGAGTGCTGAGTACATTAGGTGGGATTGTTTTAGGACAATCTTTGTTTCACAGTGGAAGTGTTCAGTGTTTATGATAGCATTTGAAGCTTGTTTGAATTTTACAAATTAGATTTATTTTTGTACTTTTTTCTTTACTGTGAATATCTCCTCTTAGCATAAACACATTTTTCATAAAACTAGAGAAAGCTCATCTTGTATAGGGACTGGGAGCTGTGAGGGTTAATGTAACATATGCAATGAAAGTGTTAAAGGGCTTTCCACACATTCCTTGCCTGTAGGGATCTTTGTTTGGGTGCAGTCAAATTCTTATATTAGCAGTCCTGAATAGTCAGTTTTTCTTTTCAGTGTTCCTCCTAAATGGAGTTTTGCGAAATTTGAGCATGTATGTCATTGAAATCAAGGATTTTGTAGTTAGAGATTATAATGGGAATCATTTCTCTTCCATTGGATACTTTTGATTGGGGTGAACTTTCTGATTAGTTCCATGGCCATGAAGGTTCATGTTCCATGGCCATGAAGGTTCATTGTCTCTCTAAAGGCTTTTGCTTCTTGGATTTTCAGTTCAGGGACAGCTGAAATCAGTGTCATAACTTAAAGTTTCAAATGTCAGGAATCAGACTTTTTCCTTCAATAAAAATTTTGAAGAAAATTATTGTCTTTTTGTTTGTTTTTGGGGTTATAGGATTTGTAGCTGCACTGTGGATTTAGCATCAAAAGTGCCAGAGACAAAGGAAACTATACATTGCCTCCTGAAAGATTCCCTGCAGTGTCTTTGTTTAGAAGAAATCTTGAAAAATCTTTTGCTTTAGAATATTGTGTTTGGTTTTGCTGAAGCAGATGTTTGGAATATAGTATGAAGATTGCCTAACAGTTGCTCTTTTACCATAAATTTAATCCTTTGCTCTAGGCTTACCAGTCTGTTTGGTAATCTTTTAAATCTGTTTGGTAATCTTTTTAAAGAACTTTTCTGAAGGAATCTGAGGATTTTGCAATAACTAAATCAGTGTGTTTAGGGTTTTTCTCTGACCTTTGTCATGGTACAAGTAAAGCCAGTTAGTGATTAGGGTGCACTTTAGAGCAGTGATTTATTAGAGCCAGTGTCTGTGGATTTTTGACATTTGATGTTTCTGGCACTGTTTACAATAGATGATTGACATCCTTCTTCTTTGGAAGCTTTCTTCTCATCCTAGTTGGAAGCTTTGAAAAGTCCTTGACTGTAATTTGTTATACTGGGAGTATGATTTTTTTTTTTTAAATTCTTATGGTTTTAGGATCAAAAAGAGTTAGGAAAACTAATGCCATGTCTTGATATGTAATCTTCTCAATTAGGGTTCCATTTTTATTGGAGGGTAAAATTGTTTTCCAGTCTAGTGCTTAATGTTATGCTGAGACTTTTCTCTGGTCTTATGGACTTAAGCAGGAGAAAGTTTATATAGTCATCTGGGATCATTTAAACCTTTTTCAGTAAGAAGCTTTTTTTTTATCCTTTTGCATTTATCAGCAAGAAAGTTTTTTTTATCCTTTCACATAGCCTGGGTGGTCTGAGTCCATGCTGCATGGTAAGTGACCTCAACTTTTTAAAGAAATTTACCATTTTTGAAGCTATGAAAAAGAGTTTTAGGCTTTTGAACGTACCTTTATTAAGTGATACTTCTTTTGGTCGGTTTGAATTTGGTCTCAAGGGAAAAACAAGTTTCCTATATATAATTTTTTCTTTTTAAGGATAATCCATTTCATTTTTTGTAAGGGCCCTCCTCCTTCAAGTAGATATGTTCTCTGCTGTTAAGAGGCTCTATCCATTGGTGAAAAATATAGGTTTTGAAGTCTCAAAAAAGCCATTCTTCACCACAGACACCCATGTGAGCATCCAGTTGTTTTTCCATCCCCTCCATTCCCTCTTTATTTTTTGAAAAATAATGATGTGAGTTCTCACATTAACAGGTCCAAGGCATAAGTGATAGAATTTTCTTGCACCTCATCCTCACCTCTCCACTGTATCATGATGTTCAGTGGATGGGTCTCTATGGATAAGCATCTGTTGGTCTCACAGGTAATATGGAGGTTGAAGAGGGAGAACACTATTGGATAAACCGATCTTTGGGAATGAAAATGGGGTTTTACCTCTCCACCAAGTAAGTGGTCTCTTAGATGCTTATCACATTGTTGCCTACAGAAGAGAAATTATTTTTCATACTTCAGAGCCAAAATTTTTCTTATTTGTATGTACCGAGAAAAACTAAGGTTTAACATCCATACATAAACACTGGGATAAGTAGTCCATCAGGAACACTCCCTGCGTATTCCCAAAGTAACATCTTCCCATACTGTATACTTCCTTGCATGATTGTAATCATAGCATCATCTTTCTGTCTGCTATCTTTTTCATCACTTCAAAGGACATCAATTCCTTCACATTTAATGTGTAGTCACTGTTCGTCCTGATATTACACGAAAACTTCATATTAATTTCTAAAATGTCAGCCTTATTTTATTGTCATTTTATAATTACTTCAGGACTTTTTATTTTTATGAAAGATCCCTGGTGTTGCCCAAGACCTCTTTCTAAAGACTCCTGTATCTTGAGACTGTGCTACTTCCAGTAGCAGGGAAATGGACTCCTTTGGAGTGAGAGGCTCTCTGATGAGATTTGCAGTGATACAGCCTTGCCAAAAGTAACTTTTCACTTGTGGTGTAACCTCTTGTAGGCACAGTCCAGTAATACCATACAACATCCTTGCTGTCACAAATATTGAACCATTTGCACATATCATTCGATCAGCATGTCATTCAACCCAGTTTTTTCTTTTAATCAGCTAAATGAACAGCATTATCCATCTGTGGTAGCTGCCATTGTTCAACAAATATGGTAGCCTATGCTCATCTATATTGTAGACCATTGTACCTTAGGAGTCATGTCATCTCACACTCATTATTAGATACTGTTAGTGATATTTCATAAATACAACAAAAAACTTATCTACAGAAGGCTCTTCTGTTATGCATTGACTGTCAGATACATAATTTGTTTGGTATGTGTTATGTCATGGAAGAATCCATAGGTGGAAGGCCTGTAGCCATGTGTCATATTAGAAACTTATATGTATATTTTAGTTTCATGATTATGATAAAACTTAACTACAAATGTAAAATGGCCGTACTAGAATGGAGTTCTTTGAAAAGCTGTTACCCATTTATACTAGATGATAGTAGAACCTCTCAGTATAAGATGATGAACAATGTCTAATGACTGCCAGTTCTAAAAAAAAAGAAAAAAAAAAAAAACAGGCTGTCGTGGAATGTTAGATTGTAGCTCTTAGTAGCATAACCATTTAGACTAGTATGAAAAGTGGTAGATACTTGTAAGTTCAGCTATGTCTAGTATTTTAACATTATAAATTGGTCATTACATTGCAAGCTCATGAGACTAGAACTTTTGGAAAACATCGTCATCTACTGCCAAGAAAACCTTCACTTGGACATGAAAGGTAGAGATACCTGCTTCCCTGGTCAAGTCCTTTGCCATCACATTCCTTTGAGTTACTTTCAGAGAGCTGTGTGACAAGATACCACTATTTGTTCAGTAGAATTCCATCCCAAGAGTCCGAGAAGACAACCAGGCTGAATTTCCACCATCTATAAATTTGCATCCCGTTTACTACCCTAGGGTGGCCAGAGATATGACTGCATCCCTGCTGATGCCACCACCACCCCCTCCCCCTCCGGCCGAGGCCCTGCAGGGTGCTGGGGGGACTGCACGAGGGCGGGAGGAAACCCCAGAGCCCAGCTTGAAGAGACAAAGATCATGTAGTCCGCAAGGTTTGTATCCACTCATCTGTCTGCTCTCTTTCAACAGACATATTGAAGCTCAGCCAAGGGAAGGAGTGTAGCAGAATATAAATATTGTTGCAGATATCCCATGTACAACACCAGGCTAGGAGCATGCTGAAGAATTAAGATTCATGCAGTCGTTCCTTCCCTCATACTCATAAGTGCTTTCTTTTTCCTGAAAATCTCCAAACAGACTTTCTTACTACTGATACCTGTTGTTGCATCCTTCAGGCAGTTGTTATTGTTTTACCTTCTCCTGTTTTAAAATATCATCAGCCTTTTACAGAATTTTAGGCATGTATTTAGTTGATTTTTATGGCTTCCTTTATAGCCAGCACAAAAAGTTTTTACTCCAATATTCCCCCTTAACTTTGGTCCCAATATCATGAGGAGCTGCTTATATATCAATTAACTGTTATGATAGTGTTGTTTCGAAGTAGAGTATATAGTTTATTTGTTTACACTCTTTAGGAAAAATAGTCTTCATTAACTACAGTGCTAAGGTATTTTCAGATGTTCAGCAGAGGTAGTAGAGGTTCTCCATACTGTATTTTGAAGCCAGTACTGCATATAAGATTTCTTAGGAAATTTTAAGTAATATTATTTCAAGTGATGGGTTTCATACAGGAGGCTTTTTTTATGTTTGTTTCAGAGATCAATGATTTTTGTAGATTTCTTTGAGTTTAAGGTGATAAGTTATCTTTTTTAGGTAGTGGAAGATATGCTATAGTTAGTGTTCTTTTTGTCACAATTTTTTAAACACTTAAAGGTCATGAAGATTCCATACCCCTGAACTGTGGATTTTTGTAATGCATTTAACAAGCAGCTTTAAAATGGTATTGGACAAATTTTGTTGCACTTGTCATACTGCAGCTGAGCAGAACTGGTGATGCGATAGCGTGGTGCCTCTCATCGTTAAAATTTCACTGTGCAGAATTAGATAATGCATTGCTTGCCTCCTAAGATAATTACATGTGAATTGTTTAATGCACAAAGTTTATTTCACTTGGCTATCTTTTGATTTGATCAGGTTCTGTACAAACTAACTCATTCAGGGTATCCTTCAGGGTCCAGACGTGCCAGTATTACTTTTTAATTTTTATTTTTTATTTTTTACTTTCTGTTTTGACTGTGGAGACTTTCAGCCAGAGCTTAGTTCCTTGATAAACTAGAGTTAAGTTCCCTGGTCTGTTATACAAGCTGCTACATAATCCAGAATATTAAAGTAGCCTTTCTATGTGGTTATTTTTCATGTGTTGCAGGAAACTGTGAGCTGTGTTCCTGTTCATCTGAGTGATTTTCCCTTTTTTCTGATTATTTATATTTATTTTTCTTAGGAATTATGCATATATTTGTTTTCAATTATTTTTGTTTTCCCAAAGAAATAGCGTTAAGGCTCCATATTGGAGTGAATATTGATGCAGATCTTTAATATTCTAATATGTAGAAATTTTTTATCCCAGATGAGAGAAAGACAATTCGGAGATCCAATGGGGATACAGGTAAGATGCCACTTTTTCAGTTTTAGGTTTTGTTTTCATGTAACATCATATTATATATGTATTTGTTCTCCTCCTGCACAATGTTTCATGTAACATTTGCTGCTAACAAAATATTTTTTTTTAAGATGTCAAAATGAGAGATTGCATTTATAAAGTGCATGTGTAGGCTGAAGCATCTTAGATATGACATGCACCTGCATGCAAAAAACTGGGTGTTTGGATTAGATCTGTTAAGGGTCTCATTGTATAGGAAGGAGGATCATATCAGTGCAGCAAAGATTTAACCTCAAAGATTGGGAAGCTATTGCCATTACTGTCATAACTTTCTGTCTTGTGTATCATTTCTCTTCAGCTATTTTTCACTCTCATGTCTGTAGCAGCTAAATTTACATGTTTTAAATATTTTATGATACATGTAAAATAATATGAGATGATGAGATAAAGAGGAGATGGAATGAGTGGTTTGAATGATTGCTGAATGAGTTTGATTATAGGGTGGCAGATGTATGGTGTTTGGGTCGGGGAAGTATGCAGAGTAAGAGTCATGGCTTACTGAAAAGGGAAGAGGTGGCAAAAATCAAGCATAAGATGAATTGTAGCATGGCATCTTTTGTGGATGATACTGCTATTGAATTCATTAAGAAGAGAGATGGTGGTGCTGTTGATTGATTAGTTAGTTTTTAAGTGTTTATATGGTGTATGGATCATGATGGCAGAATGCACAAGTGTATAAAGGCAAGGGAGACAAAGATGAGTGTTTGAATTAAAGAGGTATAATTTTTTTTTGTGTGTACCTGGTAAGTTGTATGGGAAGTGGTGATAGGAAGGGTGGTGGCATGCACAGAACATCAGATTGGGGAGGAAAAATATGGTTTCTGTATCTGGAATAAGTGTATAGAGATGATTTCTTTAAGGTGTTACAAATATATGGTGTGGAAGGAAAAATATTAGAAGCAGTGAGGAGTTTTTGTAAAGGGCATAAGGCAAGTATGCAAGTAGGGAGAGAAGAGGATGAGTGGTTCCAGGTGAAGGTGGTTCTGTGGCAGCAGTGTGTGATGTTACCATGGCTATTTTGTTTTGTTTATGGATAGTGTGGTGAGGGTGGTAAGTTTGAGGGTCTTGGAGAGAGGGACAGGTATGAAGTCTGTAGGGGACTTTGGTCAGTTTTTGTATGCTGATGGCACAGCATGTGAGGCAGAGTCGAGTGAGACTGCACAAGTTGGTGGCTGAGTCTGGGAGAATGTTTGAAATGAGGAATTTGAGGTTTAGTAGTGCAGACAGAGAGGTTAGTTGGGATGTGTTTGAATGGAGGAAACCTGAAGGAAGTGGGCTGTTTATATACCTGAGGGTGGGCATTGCAGCAAATGGAACAATGTAAGTGGAGGAGAGTCATAGGATGGGTGCAGGGGCAAAGGGTCTGGGAGTATTGAGCAATATTTGGAAACAGAGGTTGTTATCTGGCAGGGCTAAAATGGAAATATTTAAAGGTGTTGCAGTCCCGACAATGTTATATGGATGCAAGGAATGGGATATAGGTGAGGCTGTATGGATGAGGGTACATGTTTTGGGTATGAAATGTTTTGAGTACAATACATAGTGTGAGCAGGGTTGATTGAAGAAGTTATGAAAGGGTAAGAGAGAGGTGTAGAAATAAGAAGAGTATGGTTGAGAGACCTGAAGAGGGTTTGCTAAATTGGTTTTGACATAGGGAGAGAATGAGCAAGGAGAGGTTGACAGAAAGGATAAGTTCAGAAGTGGAGGGGACAAGGAGTAGGGGGAGACCAAATTGGAGATGAAAGGATGGAGAAAAGAGATCTTGAATGGTCGCAGTTTGAACATGCAGGAGGGTGAAAGGCATGGATGGGATGGAGTGAATTTGATTGATGTTGCATACAGGGGGTGACGTGTTGTTAGACTAAAACAAGGCAAATCAAGAAACCGATGATACAGCACTGGTGGCTGATTCGATTGAGAAACAGGAGAAGCTGGTGACTGAGTTTGGAAAAGTGTGTGAAAGGAGAACATTGAGAGTAAAAGTGAATAAGAGCAAGGTTATTAGGTTCAGCAGGGTTGAGGGACAAGTTAGTTGAGATGTAAGTTTGAATAGAGAAAAATTGGAGGAAGTGAAGTGTTTTGGATATTTGGGAGTGGACTTGGCATCAAATGGAATCATGGAAGCAGAGGTGAGTCATAGGGTGGGGAAGGGGGTGAAGGTTCTGGGAGCGATGAAGAATGTGTGGAATAGAGAACATAACTGCAGAGAACATAAATGGGTATGTTTGAAGGAATAGTAGTTCCAACAATATTATATGGCTGTGAGGCATGGGCTATATAGAGGGTTGTGCAAAGGAGGGTGGATGTGTTGGAAATTAAATGTTTGAGAATAATATGTGGTGTGAGTAAGTTATGAAAGAGTGAGAGAGATGCATGGTGATAAAAAGAGTGTGGTTGAGAGAGCAGATGAGGGTGTGTTGAAGTGGCTTGGACATATGGAGAGAATAAGAGAGGAAAGGTTGACAAAGAGGATATATGTGTCAGAAGTGGAGGGAACAAGGAGAAACAGGAGACCTAATTGGAGGTGGAAGGAGGGAGTGAAAAAGATTTTGAGTGTCAGGACCTGAACATACAGGAGGATAAGAGGCATGCAAGGAATAGAGTGAATTGGAACAATGTGGTATACAGGGTTGACGTGCTGTCAATTGACTGAATCAGGGCATGTGAAGTGTCTTGGGTAAACCATGGAAAGTTCTGTGGGGCCTGGATGTGGATAGGGAGCTGTGGTTTCAGTGCATTACACATGACAACCAGAGACTGAGTGTGAACGAATGTGGCCTTTTTGTCTGTTTTCCTGGTGCTACCTTGCTGATGCAGGGGGTGGCAGTGTTGTTTCTTTTGGTGCTAATAGGCTACTTACTGCTACACATGCCCTAATGATTAGAACCGTAATGATAAT
The DNA here is from genome assembly GCA_032361705.1 of Panulirus versicolor. Lineage (NCBI taxonomy): Eukaryota > Metazoa > Arthropoda > Malacostraca > Decapoda > Palinuridae > Panulirus > Panulirus versicolor. The sequence continues at coordinate 4,546 of JAUUDZ010028377.1, read as the reverse complement.
CATAGATAAACCTGGTAGCACTTAATGAAATCTTGATGTAATTGAATTGCTATCACAGGAAAAAGGAAACAAAATAAGATCATAAATACCTAAGGCAATGAAAGTTCATTTCATAATAAGAAAGGTCAGAAGGCTCAAATGAGCTCCTGCCTCCTGTCCTGTTTTCAGTTCTGTATGATCTTTATGACACATGAGTTACTATACTGACAGCTTTGCAAACAGAGGCCCAAGGCTGAGGTATACCTTGCCATTTGTCATATAGTGAGCATCCCAGGAACTTTGCTAACACTTCTTGTCTTCTGCAGGTGCATCAGACACAGGTGCTGCAAGTCTCTGAGTCACAGTATATGTGTCAGGTCTGTGGCAAGAATTTCCCCTTCCCATCTCACATGAGGAGACACATGCGGACTCACACGGGCGAAAGACCTTATGCCTGTCCAGTATGCCCACAACGTTTCGTCCAGAAAGTCCACCTTAAGAGCCACTTTCTCTCACACCACAGTTCATCAGGTAGAGGGGGAGAGGTGAAGAAAGGCCAAGGAGAAGTAGGTAGAGGAGGATTGGGAGCTGGACTTGCAGGCATAGAAGAAGGAGCAGCCATACCGAGTGAACAAATAATGAACTCTCTGCAATAATGTGATCTTTGTCTATAATGTCAGTAGTCTTGTATGTAATGGTGTTAGTTTGTGTGTTAGGTATAGAGGAGGCACGGTTCATTGTCATAATGTGTGTTGCCTAATGGTAGGGTATAGAGTACTGAGAATGGATGCTTCACGGTAAGGTATAGACTGGCAAGGAGGGACACCTCATGGTAGGGTACAGGGTGATGAGGAACAACACCTCATGGTAGGGTACAGAATGTTGAGGAACAACACCTCATGGTAGGGTACAGAATGTTGAGGAACAACACCTCATGGTAGGGTACAGAATGGTGAGGAACAACACCTCATGGTATAGCCCAAAGTGGTAAGAAAGGATGCCCTCATGGTAGGGCAGTGGACAACCAGAATATGGTCTTTGAAAAATAATTTCACAATTTATTTCATGATAGTGGAACTGGCATCTACTTAAGGTTAAGTGTAGTTGGAAAAAAAGATGAACTGTTTTTAGACAGCTATTAGAATTTGTAAAGAATTAAAAATGTAATTAAAAATGCAATGATTGTAGTTTTATTTGACCTCTTCCTTTGACCATAAGACTGCTTCTCTCAACAGTCTGTGAGAGTGACTGTTGATGCAGTCAGCCACACCTGACCAGGCTGTTTGTAACCGTACCCGTGATCAGCTGGACGAGGCTGGAGGTGTGACTAAGGACAATATCCTTAGCAATGAAGGGTCTGAGAATGGGACAGGAGAGATGCCATGGAGAGTGAAAGTATATGTCAAACATGAAAGAGATGTTACAGAGCCAGTCAGGTGTTACTGGCATTAGAGGTTTGGGGATGTGGGAGCCAGGTGTACATATCAGGAGAGAGGTGCAGGGTCTGGTCTATGCAGCATCCAATGGGTTATTGTATGGAGAGGGTGGCCACTTGGAAGGCGAACAGTTATGTCACAACTGTTCAAGTGATCATCATGCTTGGGACTGGATTCTGGAAATGTCCACTTAGGGTTCGAACAAAGCTTCAGAGAGAGAGAGAGAGAGAGAGAGAGAGAGAGAGACTGTGAAACAGCAGTTCCTCCCTGCTTCACTGCTTTGAACCATGCCAGAAGCTTTGCATTAACTCACAAAGTTTACATGACTTCCCACCTCTTCTAGCAAGTGTAAATGCAGCTGAAAGTTTTCGAAACTTCCTTTCAGGGGAATGAGGCTTAACTAGGCTCTCTGATGAAGGGTATGGAAAAGTTTATAGTGAATTGCTTTGAGAAACAAACACAGCTTTTGAAAACAGAGAAGTTCATTGACTATATTCAACAAAAAGGTTGTCAGATAATGTAAGAATAACTACACAAACAGTACAACAGGAGACCATTTTCTACAAGGGAAGCAAAATGGAACACGCTCAGCCAATGTCACTAGAAACTGCTAACCTAGAGGAAAGTGTAGCTGGTTCGAATCACTTGACCGAACAGGCGAGTAGCAGTCTGTCTGTACTCAGTATAGTGAGGAAGACCCTGTCAGTACCCCATCAGACCACTTTCCTTGAGGAAAGTGCAGCTGTTTTGGATCATTTGAAACAAGAAACTAACATGCTCTGTGATGTGCAACACATCGAAACAGCATGCAAAAATATCATGAGTAGAATGTGCTCTTTTTTTTCCCATAAATTCAATCAATAAGAAAAAGAAATGGACCATCAAATGAATCACAAAACATGCAATTGGGAACTATGACTGAAGAACCCTCACAAGAGCAGGAGACAGCATCAGTCAGAGCCAAGAACATCACAGTCCATAAGAGTTTTATAGATTCAGATGGGAGCTACACTACCAGCAACTCCTGAACACAATCCATCCTCCAGCCTTGTCATCGAGTCCTAAATATATTGGTAAACTACACTCACAACAAACAAACACTCTGCATCAGTTGGTACAGGTGATTCAGCAACTCGTACTTCAGGTTCGAATGCATTTGGATTAAGGTTCTTGCACGTCTGTGGAACTGTCATCGACAATGATGGATGGAGAACACAATGAAATAGTTCATGGAGGTGAGGGATTAATCATATGATTTTTTGTAACATTTTTTTGTTTTTGCATTTTAATCGTATTATATGTGTATGTGTGTTTTAAGATGTAACTGTATATTATGCCATACAAGTAATTTGACAATGTATGTTTTTTTGAAAAATTACTTTTTTGTTCTTATGGGTTTGAATGACTGCAATTTGGGCTGCTCACTTAAAGCTTATAAACTACTTGTTCAAGAAAATTTCACCATTTCGTTTGTGATTATATAATTTTTTTTTACAATTTTGGAGAAGTGAAAAATCTATCTTTAAAATGTGTGTACCAGGTCATAGTTGTTGTGAAAGACATGGAAAGGTAGAGAGTTCCAAAGCTTTGAGGTGTTGGAGAAGAAACAGTTATCAAAACGGCCCACCCATGAGTTGCCGATGGCGTCACAGTAATCATGTGACACAACAGCTTGCCAAGTATTGCGTGGTCTAGCTAGTGGTTGATAGCCTTGATGACCCTGGCAATTGATTAGGCTGAAAGCTTTGGTAGTCGATGATTATCGTTACTATATTTTGATCTATGGAGAGAGAGAGAGAGAGAGAGAGAGAGAGAGAGAGCATAAGCTAGGCTTGCGTAACCTGAGTTGCATGTGTCATTTGGGTGTTGCTGTGGACTGTGTGACATTGTTTGGATCCCATGTTTTGTGGTTTGTTAGTGGGTCATTTTCGTATCCCATTGTGCCATCTCCCTCACAAGATGAGTTGGAGGGCACAATACACACACACACACACACACACACAGTCACAGCTCCTGCGGCAAAAGTGAATGCAGAGGTTCTTCTGTTCAAGATGGGGATTCTACTCCCGTAAATGCATCACCTGTGGTTCTGAACTCTCCGAGACAGTTGAGTTTTTCTCTCGAAACCCGACCTTCAGGAGCTTTGATCCTTCACTAACAATGTATGTTGATCTCTCTGCTTGTGAGCTTTGCCATGACCTTCCTCATGTACCTGATTATAGAGTCTAGAGAAGTCTGGGTATCAAACTGTGGAATCTGAGCTCAAAGGGAGGCGGATTTTCTGGAGTTTTCGTCCGTATGTTCCTTATGGAAAGAGGCGGGAATTCTGATGTAGTGCTTCAAAGGTTCACATGATGCTTGGTGAGGGTTGAAGATGTGAAGCAGGGCCGGTGAACTGTCGTCTGAAGCTTCTCTTTTTGGCATCATGGATAGATTCATTTCGAAGCATAGCGATCCCCCCGAGCAGGAGCTGGGACGTGCTGGCACCTCTTGCCTTACAATGTCCCATTGGGCATTGCTTGGGGCAATAGTGCATTTCTCCCAGCTAGTAGGGGAAGCTTGGGATGGTATCCCAGGCCACCACAGCCCTGGGCTCTGGCCGTTGTATCTGGGATGGCTTCTGTAACACACGGATGCCATAACCCTCCCTCTGTCACACTTAACAATCCTCATGGCCAACATCTCATTGCTATTTAGTATCACTAAGTCCATTTTCTCTCCCATCGATATTGCTGTTCCACTCATAAAACATCTTGTCTTTCCCACTGGCATAGGATGGGAACCAGCTGGGGTTGTGATGCTCCGAGAAATTGGCTTCTGTGTTGTTCTGGCTGATGTGAACACCAATGATAACTTGTCCATTTTGAATGTAGTTCCTGACTTCCGCTGCATGGGGTTGGGTCTTTCCCAGCAACGTCAGGCCCCATTGTCCACAACTTTTTTCATTGTTCTTTCTTATCTTATTATCTCATTATCTTTCACCAATGGGAAGTGTGTCTCTGTATACCATTGTGTTCAAAAGTCTGGTCCATAGCAAGTGGTGCAGAGTCCGCCTTAGAGGTAAACAACTTCAACCAGTTTGGAATGTGTTGTTGTTCACATATTTCGACACACACACACACACACACACA
>JAUUDZ010028366.1:0-11076 GCA_032361705.1 Panulirus versicolor | reverse complement strand
GCAGTACAGCAGTAGGGAGGGAGGAAGGGATAAAAAAAAAAAAAGGCAAGATAATCAGCAGTTAGAGGAGAGGTTTGGACAAGCAGCAATACCATGTCAGAACACCTTGGATGGCTGGCAGTGGAAGCCGTAATGTTAGTAATACTGGTAATGGGAGACGTACCCGTGACTGTACACGTAATAATAATAATAATAATGATAATAATAACAACAATAATAATAACAATAATAATAACAACAACAATTATAATAACTGGAATCCCTAATATGCCCAGCCATTACAACGGAGGAATGTTGATCCGATTCCTTGACGCGACAGTAATATAATGGGGAACACGCATCTCACAGGCTCTGCAAACACGACAAACACCTTCAGGTCGCAGATGATGCCCGCACCACTGCACGGGACGCGGCACACGTCACCACCACCACCACGACGATGTACCAGGCAGGAAAATAGATGGCGTTCCCTCATAAACCATACATCTGGGGTACAAAAAAAAAATCGAAAAAACGAGAACAGAATACGTATTTGTCACTGGGTGACTTCTGGGAATACCCACGAACATATTTCGTCACTCACTCGAACGCTCAAAATCTTCTTACAGAAATACTTCGTTAAAGTAATGGAGTCCAGAGGCCGGCCAGCCACGATGATATTTCCGTGCATGAAGCAGGCACCGAGAGCCACCCGGCCAGCAGCATTCTCCTGCAGGCAATACCCGGAGTACTTGGCCACCTTGCTACCGGGGTACGCCCGTTCCCTGTCGCCTCCAGCCCCCATGCCATGATACGGTACCCACCCTTGACCATCATGGTACCACCCTTGGGCGCTGACGATGGGACGACCCTTGGGTATGACGACCCGCCCTTTGTCCTGACCCTCCTTTAAGGGTCCAGGTGAACACCCATGTCATTATACCCACGAGGTCGTACCGTCGTGGATCAGGGTCGTGCCCTCGTAATCGAGGGGTCGTACCGTCGACGTCAAATGGCTTAAAACGTTTTCCGATGGGCTGGTGATTCGAGACCCCCAGGTCGTCGCCACGCAACTAACCCCATTAAGCCATCAAAATGTCAACGAAAGGGGCAAATAAAATCCATCACCAATACAATCCATCATTCCTGATGACTTAAACACGGAGCACAATAAGATATAATAACACCATCAGCCGCCTCATTATCTCTTCCATTAGCCGTGTACCTCATCAAGTAATAAAGAAACAAATATCAAAAAATCATGAAAGAACACTTCAGGTTTCAATAGTCACCAGCAGCAAATGGCAACATAACTGTCATTGGCGCTCGACGTCAGTGAACGTTAAAGATCAATCAGTGACTGAGAAATGATATCTTTTTATTTCATCATACTCACTGACGACCAACCCCTTACTGAAAATTGATATCTTTCCACAATGTGTTCAGAGAAAAGTGCATTAGTACACCCTAATCGCACACAGGAAATGTATATCACGAATTATTAGAACAACAACAAGCAAAACTGGACCACGCAAGCGAACACGTCTGTAACAAAAGGAAAAAAAAAATCCTCTCAACGTATGGTTCTGTACCCCTGACCTTCGACACCCTAAACCTGTCAAACTTGATCAGGTGTCTGAAGTTTTCACTTACTGTAGTATCCCCTTGGAGTTAGTCTGCTCCATAATCCTGTCATTTACAAGCATTTCAGTTCACATGACCTTGTAATCTTGATCTCTGATCCCAGATATCCAAATCGTAGTATTCAGGTTTAAATCACTGTACGTGAGGTTTAAATCACTGTACGCGTCCTGTTACAGGTTTTGGTCAATATTCATCCACCAAGTCATCACATGCTGTTCACACTATTATTTACAGATCATCAAAAATCTAGACGTCAGAAATCCGGAATCTTCAGAAATCAAGACTGTCAATTTTCTTTTTAAAGATTTTTATACCAGGCATTACTCTAACTATTCCGAATTTAGTTTAAAACCACTGTAGCACTGAACATAAATCAACGACGAAAAAATATAGAAATAGGAGAGTAATATCGTATTCGACGTCTATCAAGTTGAGACCTTTTGAATTCATATCTTTATACACTCTGAATTCGCGAAAGAAAAGGAAATCCTGTGATGTCCAGGTCCCAAAAATTCTAGACTTTTATTCTAAAGTTATATCTGCGGTATTATTTACTGAAAAGAATCTTGTGACTTCCGCCAATGATCCCACACATTATCAAAATTAATCATACGTAGGGATACGTCTATGAAATAACTTGGATAATAAAAGTTTGGTCCACATCCACTCTCTTGTTCTTCAGATAAAGAGTGTATACAAACTTTCGGCATCATTCAAGTACTTAAGACTTCAAGACTTTACAGCTTTTGACCCCAACTTTGGCGTGGGACAAAGATGGTCCATTTGTATATATACCCTGTGAGAAAGGATCTGGTAAAAACATTTAGTAATCTATTATTACAAAATACCCTCTGACCCTGACCTATGACCCAGGAATACTAAAAACACTCACTCAAGCACTGAACCTGGCACTAGTGATACACCTTACACCACACCCAATCACTCAGGTCACGAGATGTATATACTATAAACATTCAGCGACGTTCTAGTACACATAGTCCTGTGACCTTGACCTGTCGACCCCCATCAGTTGTATAAGCTTCCCACGTAGCGTCTGCGGGTATGCGTCTGGTCCTCAAATACAATCGTCGGGTCACGAGATACGGTGAACACAAGATGGGAGAAGCAGGCAAGGAGAGGAGGAAACCAATATGCCCCTCTGAGCGCCAGCACAGGCGCAAAAAAGAAAAAAGATGGGGGACCCGGTACGCGCGAGGCCGCATCCAACACGACTTCCATCAGACAGCGACGTGACAGCCCACACCATTAAATACACTGCGAGAACCTCAGCCACAGGAATAACAATAATGGTATTGTCTAATGCAAGGGAGCCTCTACCACAGTGGTGGCTGACCCGTTGCAGCGAGCCATACCGTAATCATTAATGACCCAAGTGTGGTCTGAGCCGAGCGGACGGACATTTGGGTCATGCAGAGGTATACAAGGAAGTATCCCCAAGTATCCCCCCAACCCCAGGGGTGGAGGCAGGCGAGCTGCTGCATCGACCAAAACGACACGGATGGCCGGCTCGGCCAAGGAGAAAAGAGACAACACGACAAGAAGTGAAAGAGAAGAGTTGGGTACGATTAAACGTCGACAAGCGCAGGAATGATACCAGTGGAAGCGACAACCACCACCACCACCACCACCACCAACCATCCATCACCAGCACCACCACCCACAACCGCCACAATCAACTATCACCGCTAACTACAACCACCAAAATCAACTATCACCACCAACCACAACCACCACAATCAACTATCACCGCCAACCACAACCACCACAATCAACTATCACCGCCAACCACAACCACCACAATCAACCACCACCGCCAACCACAACCACCACAATCAACCACCACCACCAACCACAACCACCACAATCAACCACCACCGCCAACCACAACCACCACAATCAACTATCACCGCCAACCACAATCACCATCAATACCAACCACCACCGCCTCAGCGCCACCACTTCCTATGTACACCTCTGACCACCTACACTATCCCAAATCTTTCTACCCTCCTCATCCAGCCGTTCCATCCTACAATATATAACTGATTCACCATTAACATGTAGCAGAGAGAATCATAAATCCTCAGGACGTAGTGTGTCGGTAATGCCCCACATTTCCACTTTTCAGCAAAAACGATTTCAAACATGGAATGTTACCGTTTTACCCCAAAACTTCCTCCAATTCAGAAATGGAGGCTAGAATTTCTCGATCACACAGCCTGCGGGTAATATTCTAATTTTCGTCCTGCTCGCTTTGCCCGCCTTGCTGAGGTAGCGTCAGGAACTGAAGACTGAACCCTCGGGGGGGAAAATTTTCCCTTTGCTCCTTCTTCTCCTTCGACATTCAGAGGGTGATAATATAGGAGGTGGAAGAATTCTAGCCCCCTTCCCCAACAGCCGCCTTCACAGTAGCCAGCCTTCTACGACAGGCGGGAGATACGTGGGTAGTATTCTTTTACGTCTACCCCCAGGGACAACGTACATCATACGTCAAAGAAATGTAAGACTTGTTTTCTTTATATACGTAAACAAATCTCTCAACCTACATACGTAAACTACCCATAATTCCCCCACGGAACAGATTACCCGTCAACACTACCCAAGCCTGAGGACAGACATGTGTCTGTCTAACTTGCGGGCACATAATGTGAGCCCGATAAGATCATTCGCCCACCACCAACAACAAAAACACCATCATCAAACCCTAGTGAGCAATGGTATGGGTCAAACTGAATATACCCGAGGCAGGATGCAAGGTGGTGTGGTCTGCACCACACGGACCACCGCCCCCTCAACCTCACACACACACACACACACACACGTTGGAGGAAGGTCTGGCACGGTAGCCGCATAATTCAATAATGTGAGGCAGGAGCAATGCAGCGAGTTGGAGGAGGCAGTGAAAGCTGGAGGAGAAGGACGCGAAGCTGTGGGTGAAGGACCTAGAGGAGTGGGAGACGTTAAGAGAGGAACCTGACGCACGGAGGACGAGTTGGAGTCGGAAAAAAAAAGGGACTGCAAAGGCCAGAGTGAGGACCAAGTTCGAGAAAGAATATGAAAATCCGCTACTGAAGAAGTTGTGCTGGTAAGAGGAGGCATAGTCTGGGTACGGCGGCGGCCTCAGCGGGCGACACACAAACACCGAATGGCAACCAGGGAGACGCGGCAGTAGGCTAGGCTAGTAAGGGAGGCGGTGTCGAGGATGAGGACCCCGGACTGGCCATCATCATGGCAGACGGCCGGCCGCCGCTCTTCGAACCGTCATGCTTGGAGCAGGACGAGAGGGTTGGCAAAACTGTGTGGAACTAACGCTTACATACCTGTCTGTTCCACGCCTGTCATTACCACCCTGGTGCTAACTGTTCAAAGAGTTCAACGCTCACCGTTAACGCCACGAGTTACCGCTGAGGCAACCGGGGTCATTCAACACGAAAGTGGTCAATTGTACCAACCCCCTTCGCCAGGTGGCAGCCACGGCATAATACAGGAATGGCGACGATCCTGAATCATCTCATCATAATTTACGCAACAGGAAATTACCAGCGTTGAATCTTGAAAAAATTATTGCATCTGATACTCCAGACACATGTTTTATGTACATTTATGTAACCTCTAATTATGAGACCCTCTGATTATCTCTTTTAGGTTGCGCCCTAATCAAGAGCAGGGATAGGATGGGCTCCGGAGCGATTGGTTCCTCGACATGACTGGGCTCCCCTGCGTCTGTGTACCAGCGGCGATACACTCTCGTCGAAGGTGACCCCTTGCTCGTGGTGCAACCACATGCAGGCGGAGTTCGGCAACATTCATACATTTCAGTATACAAGTGTGTGTGTGTGTGATCACCCCAGGACTAATTTCTATAAAAGTCTTATCTGCTATCCAAGTCGTTTCTAAAGCACACCCGAAGCTGCACCGTTTCCAGTGACAGGGAAACGTAGACTCCCTCTGGAGTGAGGAGAAGTCTTGGCACTATCATCGCGGGCAATAATAACCTGGTGAAGCAACAGCAGGCTTGTGCAGGGAAGGTTCCCCTCCAACAGTGGTCACTGCTGAAACAACAGTCTACAGCAGGGTTGGCGGGGATGGTTACTGTGGCCACTGTCAAAAAGAAGTACCAGCAGGTAAAACTCTGGGGTCAAGAGGCGTACGCGTCCTCCCAGGTGGGCGGGACTAGGTCGGCGCATACGTCTCCTGGCCCTGGACAATGTCCACTCCTGCGTCAGCGAGGAGGGAGACACATGCAGGGCATCACATAAATAAAGCACTTCCCAACGGCGACCACAAAAGGGCGGACGCGAGCTGTGGCATTTGCCCGAGAATGAAGCCCCGTGAGTCCTCCGCCCGTGAATCGCGGGGCGGCTTTGCCCCGAGGGGCCTCCTGACGACCTCGTTATGCCGAACTCCCGACAATACTCCAGCCTGCAGGGAATTCTAACCCCGTCACTTGCCATAACTTTACTCAGCCATCAGAGCTTGCGGGGGTGGAGGAGGAGAAGGAGCAGGGTGGCTGGTGTGTGGTGGGGCCCCCGTGGAGGGAAATGCTTGAGCCTCATGGTGAAGGAATATGTGCAAGGGGGAAGGTGGCACACACACACACACACACACACACACACACACACACACACGACAGCCACCCAGCCTGCAGCCTTTCTACCACCATTCATATCGGGTCGGCTGGTGGCGGGGACCTCCCCCCCAACAAAAACTTGCACGTGCGTCCGTTACCCGCGGCGATACGGCACTGGTGGGGAGGGGGAGGAAGGTGATGGTGCTAGGGGTGGCCGCCTGCCGAACCTCTTCACATTCACAACCCCACACACATCAAACATTCCCACAACCACACACATCTAACATTCCCACAACCCTTCATATCTAAAATTCCCACAAAGCCACACATCTAACATTTCCACAACCCCACAAATCAAACATTCCCACGACCTCACACATCTAAAATTCCCACAAAGCCATACATCTAACATTCCGACAAAGCCATACATCTAACATCTCCACAACCCCACAAATCAAACATTCCCACAACCCCACACATCTAACATTCCCAAAACCCCACACATCTAACATTCCCAAAACCCCACACATCTAAAATTACCCAAACCCCACACACCTAACATTCCCACAACCTCATACATCGAACATTCCCAAAACCCTACACATCTATCACTCCCACAACCCTAAACATCTAACACTCCCACATCTCTATATATCTAGCATTCCTGAACACTTCCCCATGGATCAAACATTCCTACAACTCCACACACCAGCCTCCTCCAACTCCCACACACCTGACACCAAACCTAATTTACTCCTCCACACCACAGCCTCTCCCTCCGTAGGTAAGCCCCCTCCGCCTGCCACGTCCACAGGCGACAAACATTACCCAACAGGTCCTCGTCTTTCAAGGACGTTCTGCCCAGGCAGCACCTGTCCCACCTCGCAGCTCGGCGGTGGGAGTCACGCCCACACTCTCTAATGCCACATCAACCTTCGGCTACTTTATAAGCAGGATGACTTCCCGGGGCCGGGACACGCCCTGCTTGCAAAAGTACCCCGACAGGGACCGACCCCGAAGATCAGTCTCATGTCTCTCCCTAAATTACGGGCGTAGGGGCCAGGGGGCAGTAAATAAATCATGCGAGGGTGATCTGGATGAGGTGTCTCCCACCGAGAACCCGTCCTGAGCTGACTAACCCAACACCAGAGCCACTTAACATCGACCGAGGTAAACCCATGTGTTCTGGACTCAATGGAGAATATTCTCCGAACACACGCGTCCCACACATTACGAATTCACAGCCTCTCTTCCCTGCATCGGCTCAGCCACGCATATTCGCCTCTAATATCACTGTTAACTGTGCCGTCTGTTCCAGGCAGCATTTGCCGTGGATACCAACCCGGCTTGACTGATGCACCGGTTATGTTGAGTCACTGAGAAGAAAACCTGTCTTAGTTGGTGAATTCCTTTATACAGGATGTGACCCACAGGAACCCGAGGTGATTTAAAGTCTTCTGCACGAGATGTGAGACACAGGAACGTAAAGGTAATGGGCTAAGCCTCCTCTGTGCCAAGGCTGAGGAACCTGAAGCAAGAGGCGGCGTCTCCTTCAGGAAGCAATACTGGAACGTCAAGCAGAAGGCAATGTCGCCTTCTGGAAGTGAGAAGGGAACGTCAAGCTGGAGGCGGTCTCCAGTTTCTGAGATCCAGTCTCTTCCCCTGCGGAGAAGAGACTGGAAAGTAAGCTGGAAAGCTTCCATTCTTCAAGATAAGAGACTGAAAAGTGACGAAGATGGAAAAGAGGATACTTATCATGAGGAAGACAGCAGCGCTTCGTTCAATCCATGAAGCACGAGAATGCGAAGAGAAAGCAGCGTTTCTTTCATTCCTTTTAAGCATTAAAACTTGAGGAAAGAAGAGTCTCTTTCAGTCAACGAAACATTTAAAGAACAGGGAGAAGGAAATGCCTTTCTCAAATCCTCTGAGCACCAGAACGTAAAGATAAAGGTAGCGTCTCCTTGACTCCTTAAAGCCCTACAACACAAGAGAGAGAAGATAGTTTTCTTTAATTCTTTAAGCATTACGACGTAAGCAAGAAGGCACAGCCACCTTCATAAGGTAAGAACCTGACACGTGGAGCAGACCGCGTCTCTCTTCTTTCAGTTGGTGAGGCAATGGAACAAGAGGCAGAAGGCACCAACTCATTCAGGAGGTGAAACACTGGAACGTAAGGCAGTAACCACCGTTGAGACACTATGGCACGCAAGACAGAAGACACCGAAACTTCCAAGCACTGAGGCACCGGAACATGAAACACTAGAGGTTCAATTTTCTTCAGGTGATTAACCACCTTAAGGACCCCAAGGGTCGTAACGTCGTGCTCAGGGATCCCCCACTGTAGGTGCTCAAAGATCGCACTGTCGTGCTGAAGGTATTCTTGACACACGTAGGTGAAGTCTGAGGCAATGTGAAGCGGCGAAAGACATAGGGGAGGCAACAGTGTCTCTTAAGTGCAGACAATGGAGCGCGAGGCGCATGACACAACCAAGACCACAACATAATGGCACAGCTGACTGTGGTACTGGCTGGTGATACTGGCTGGCCAGCTGGGCATGCCACGAGTCAGTTAGTCTGCCGTCCTGTATAGCTGTTGCCTCCCTTGGCTTACCCAGGACTAGTCTCACCCGCCTCCCACCCACCCAACGGGACTGTCTTCAGCCGCACCCCTTAGCCGCGTACCCCTCTTCCTCTCTCAACGTGTAATAACACTAACAATTAAGTCTTCGAAGGACTGCGAGTACCTACTGCAACTCGCAAACGTCATCACAACTATCTTACCAGAAAATGATGATACATAACGAGCCACAAGAGGAGGCCTGATCGCTGTACGATACCCGTCCGACGCTTTAAAGTCATCCCACCAACTTTAAAAAGCTGTTGACATTAATCTCAGTCTGAGCGTAGATCAAGACCCGGCCGTAGGGGGGAAAAAAAGAGGGGGGGTTCACATTAGGGCCACCAGTTTCCCACGCCTGCATCCCTTCCTCCCCCACCTCAACCCACTTCCACTCTCGGTACACCAAGATACCGCCACCACCATAACCACCTCCACACCCAGTAGATAAAACAGGCCCTAGCCATCTCCACCACCACCCTCCGTCGATACCAGCTCCTCCCGTCGCGCTCCACTGAGCAGAAAACCCACTGTACACTCTCATGGGGGTGGGGTGAGGGGTGTCACAGCTCCAGAAATAACAATAAATAAATAAATCAAATACATAACATGCTATTGGATTTAAACAACCATTCGGTTGAAAATGTAGCGTTGAGATATTACAGGCATAACAAGAACTGGGAGGTCATGATAGTAACTAGTTACCTAATCATATAAGACCTTAGGATCAAGGTTGACTGGATGTCCGCACACCACAGATAAACACGTGAGTGAGGTGTTCCTACGTCGTCTACAAGCCACTCTATATTCATCCCACCTCAATCTACCATCCACATCACAGTCAGCACACCACGATCTACCACCCACATCACAATCTCCAACCTACATCCCATTCAGCCCACCACAATCTACCACCCACATCACAATCACCCCACCACAATCTACCACCCCACCAACAGTCGCCTCAAGACGCTCTACCACCCACATCACACACACTACCTCCCTGCACCACCACCACCACCACAGCCCCAGCAAACATCCCCCGCCTGGCCCTCCCGTTATATCAACAAAGGCTCCCACGTTGACAATCAATCAAGCAGCCCGTGGCCCGGGGCCAACTAGGCCAGTACCCAATTAAAACAACCCACGTCCCGGACCAACAAGCCAGTACACGATCACGCGGAACCAGTGGACCGGGGATCACAGGGCCACAGTAATAACCCAAGCAGCTCGCTCGTGGGGGCCGGGCCAACCAGACCAGGAATGAGTCAGGCGACGGCCGAGATGCCCGGGGCCAACTTAGATCCGACCTGGTCATCTACCATCGACCACGCGAGAGTTTACCATCAAAGAACTCACTCTCCTCCGCCACTAACCATCCCCCTACAGGTCGAGGGGTAACTAACACAGCTTACGGACAACGTACTCTCTCGAAGACGAGACGACGTAACACAATGAACAACACAGCTCTCTCTCAAACTACTGAACAATACCTCTGAAGGTTAAGTAGAACAACGCAGTGCACAAGTTTGAACACTTTACTCCCAGCGACGACAAATTACCGCACACTCCCTCCTTAAGAATAATAAAAGATATCATTTTTCCCCTGGTCGTAACCACCGCGCAATATGCAAAATATAAAAATGCGCTTCCACCTCTAAACACCTTGCACAGCTTCCCTTTACCTGTGCGAATAAAAATGCGGCGGAAAATGAACATTTACCGCTGATATAATACAGTAGTAGCCGCTGGCGGGATACGTCCTTTGTTACCCCCCCCCCTCCTCCCCCCACTTCCGCACCAACATCCTGGGGCAACACTTCCTCGCTGCATAATATAGTAGGCCGCCCCCAGAAGTGTCACGACCAGAGTGCCATGGATCACAAGCCCATCTTGGGGAACCTTCTGAGACGCACCGTTACTACCCACTAGGACACCTCAGCATGGGCGATTCTCTCACGTGGCCAGACGGCAAAACTACGTAGCCACTTCAATCCCGACTCACAAATTTACCCCCCCCCCGCCACGAGTCATTTGGAGCAAGAAAGTTGTATTCCATTAACGAGATCATCACCTCTGACGCCCTTTGGTGGCTGCCTTCCCTCCTGCTGCCCCTCCACCTCCCACTCCTGCTGCCCCTCCTGCTGACCCTCCCCCACTCCTACTGCCCCTCCTGATGGCCCTCCCTCACTCCTGCTGCCCCTCCACCTCCCACTCCTGCTGTCCCTCCCTCACTCCTGCTGCC
>JAUUDZ010028355.1:0-11076 GCA_032361705.1 Panulirus versicolor | reverse complement strand
ATTATTGTAGTGTGGTATAATGTGTAACATTACTGTAGTGTGGTATAATGTGTAACATTACTGTAGTGTGGTATAATGTGTAACATTATTGTAGTGTGGTATAATGTGTAACATTACTGTAGTGTGGTATAATGTGTAACATTACTGTAGTGTGGTATAATATGTAACATTATGTGTTGTTTTGTGATCGATTATATACATTATTCTCAGTATACCATAACCGTGTTGTGAGTGGCTGCCACCTCCCAGGTCAGGTTGCCTGCCTATATATCTAAACGTTGTTTTTCAAGATTTTCAAATACATTACCTTTTTGTAATACTGTGTTTTATTGTAATACAGTATTGTATTATAGCACAGAGTTTCCTGTAATCTTGAAAATGGGAAAGAATAGCTAAATGTCCATGTTTTCTTTTCCTTTGGTGACCTACACACACACACACACACACACACACGTTGAAGGGGGGGTTCTTCGTCAAGAGTGTGTGCCATCACCATGGCTGTTTAATCTCTTTATGGATGGGTGCAGATAGGAAGGAAGTGGGTGAGTGGATCCTGGTGAAGGTGGTGTATGGAAGGATGGGGTTGCTGGTGATGAAGGTAAGGTGAGCAAAGGTGTGGCAAGTATTGCAGGAAGATATAGAAGTTGAGTTTTGTTGTGTACAGATGACAGTGGTTCTGGTGGCAGGGGTTCTGGTGGCAGACTCCAGAAAGAAATGACAGCAGCTGGTGACGAAGCTTGGCAGAGTATGGTCAAGTTGAGAGTAACGTTAATGTTTGGTTGAGGTAATGTATGGTAGCGTGGGATTCAGGATGAAGCAGGATAGCCTTATGGTGTAAGTTGGAATAAGGAGGTCCTGGAGGATGTGGAGCACTGCAGGAGGTAGTTGAGAGTGTGCCTGGCATCAGAGGGAACCATGAAGTGAGTCATACGGTGCATGACGGGTCGAAGGTCCTGGCTGTGGTGGAGTGGGAGGCGGGTTGCTGTCTGCTGAGATTCTGGTGGTTTTGTGCGGCGAACCATGACTTTGGCTGAACGTTGGCCAGGTGGCTCGCACCGCTGACCTACCCGTACCCCTGACCAACCCGTATCCCTGGCCTGCCTGTACCCCTGACCTGCCTGTACCCCTGACCTGCCTGTACCCCTGACCTGCCTGTGTGTGGCACTCACTCTCTGTGTGTCCCAGTCAAGCAGAATCATCACGTCTGACCCGGGATGTTATCAGTTTGTATTTGAGTTTTGGTGTTGAACATACATGAACACTCCGGCGTAGTCAGACCATATCCAGACCAGAGGATATTTTGACGAAAAATGTCAGTCACACTCGAGCACAACTCTTGCTTCCAAATCTTTTTTTTTTCTTTTTGTTTAAGTTACTGATACGCCAAGTGGGCAGATAAGAGTTCATTTCCATGATGCGTCGCTGTCAAGAGTGCCACGTCATGACACCAATCAGAACGCATCATGGAGAAGCTCAGTTGTGTAGGGCGTTGAGTACCTCGAACAAGTGACACGGCTAAACTACTTAACCTTCTCTTCGACTCTACTAGTCAGCCGTACTGGTCGACTCTACCAGTCCCCCCTACCAGTCTCTTTACCAGTCTACCAGTCAACTCTACCATGCGACCCCTTCCTTCCTCCCTGCTAAGGTAACGGTTATGCTGCGTGTCCTTCACAGATCTCGACAAGAAAAGTTTGTGTGGAGGTCAGAAACTTATTTCCAGGCTCCACCTCCTGTATAGACACATTCCTTCGTTCCGTCTCAAAGTTGGGTTTGGACAGAAGCCTGGCAGGGAAGGCTGTGGGGTTGCCATGCATCACAGGGGAACGTAATTGCCTGACAGTGGGACGCGAAGATCAACTACATATAAATGTAAAGAAATGTTAGTTTTGAAAACCATTTTCGAAAATCATACTTCAGAAAAGTACTGGAAATGACCCTCGAGGACAACATGACAGCAGTAACGAGACTGTCAACCACAGTGATCGTCACGAAGTCTGTGGAAATCCGTCGTTCAATCTTGTGTCCAGCAGAGGAGAGGAAAGTTCCTCCCTGAGCAAGGTACCTTCACGGGATTTGCAACAAGTGGGCGGATGGTGCCTCGGTCGACGTCCAACAGACAGACATGACCCTTGGGAGAAGCGCTTCGCTAAATTTCATTTTCAGAGATCTGTCCTCGTGCTGAACAGTTGTCGGTCCGACTGAGCGTTCAACCATCAGTTTACGTTTCCTCAACAAACTATTTTCTGGTGAAGTTCATGGATGCCCCTCCAGTGACGCAGGACTCGTGGGGAAGGATTTACCTTCTCCTTCTTGACCAGATATGTTGACAGGTGCTGCAGAAGCTTTGGTGTCCATCTGTACTGTCTCTGGACACACCCAGCCTCCCAGTCATTACCTGAGATGAAGGAAACATTTCCAAAATTTCCTGCCATCACATTGCAAGATCTCTCTGGAGACCCTTTCCCTCGTCTTCCCTAGCATCACTCATCACGTTACTACTGTCCACTACTGACGCGTTACTACTGTCCACTACTGACGCGTTACTACTGACACGTCTGCTCGTTCCTGCTAAGGGGTACCGCATCTTCCCTCACCACCTCTCCCTCCCTCCCTGGCTACCGCATCTTCCCTCACCACCTTTCCCTCCCTCCCTGGCTACCACATCTTCCCTCACCACCTCTCCCTCCCTCCCTGGCTACCACATCTTCCCTCACCACCTCTCCCTCCCTCCCTCCCTGGCTACCACATCTTCCCTCACCATCTCTCCCTCCCTCCCTCCCTGGCTACCACATCTTGAACTGCTGATAACATTGTTCACCGTCCCTCAGCCCCGCTATCTCCCTCTCTCTTGCTCAGCAATGAAATATTTCTCCGGAAAAATTTCATCCCAGAAGCCAGCAATTTGTATTTATCAAAAAAATGGTTGAATCATCGGCGGCTTTGTATAGCGGGTTAGTCATCTTGCGTCGAGCAACTTCCTCAAAGTGTCTACACCTGTGTAATGGATGTTGTCGTACGCCTGGCAACAACACTGCCGTGTTTACACGTTTGGGGGTTGTCGTGCGTCCGGCAACAACATCTCCTTGTGTACATAGGACTGACATACAGAGAGGAGCGCTGTAGTGGTGGATGAATGGAATAAACTACATGATGGACCTCTCAGTGTTGGCAGGGCCTTCATGTTTACAAAGTTGTGTGACACAAGAGAAGGATCAGGGGGAGGGGGGTTAAGATTGTGGGAACTTCCTTTCCGTACAATACAGGACAGTACACTACAGTGCGGTACGGTACAGTACAGTACAGCACAGCACAACACAGTGCAGTATAGTACAACACAGTACAGTACAGTATAGTACAATACAGTATAGTACAGCACAGCACAGCACAGTGCAGTATAATACAACACAGTACAGCACAGTATAGTACAGCACAGCACAGTGCAGTATAGTACAACACAATACAGTACAGTATAGTACAGCACAGCACAGCATAGTGCAGTATAGTACAACACAGTACAGTACAGTATAGTACAATACAGTATAGTACAGCACAGCACCGCACAGTGCAGTATAGTACAACACAGTATAGTACAGTATAGTACAGTACAGTATAGTACAGCACAGCACAGCACAGTGCAGTATAGTACAACACAGTACAGTACAGTATAGTACAATACAGTATAGTGCAGCATAGCACAGCACAGTGCAGTATAATACAACACAGTACAGCACAGTATAGTACAGCAAAGCACAGCACAGTGCAGTATAGTACGACACAGTACAGTACAGTATAGTACAATACAGTATAGTACAGCACAGCACAGTGAAGTATAGTACAACACAGTACAGTACAGTATAGTACAATACAGTATAGTACAATACAGTATAGTACAGCAAGGTACAAATAAGGTAATTAAAAGTGTGTTGACAGTGACCACCTTGTTACCGTGTCTTACACGAGCGCTCATTATTCTTCTCTGTTGACACCAAGGCAGTGGTGAAGGTTCTCACCAGTGTGAGTGTATCCCCTGTGTAATTGTCTCTTACCAGTGTGAGTGCGTCTCACCAGTGTGAGTGTGTTTCCCAACTGTGAGTGTGTTTCACTAGGTTGTCTTACCAATGAAAGTGCGTCTCCAGTGAGTGCGAAAGTTGGGAATCGATAGCGCCCTTGGCAGGTGGAGACAGATGAAGTGAATGACTGAGGCAAATTGTGGCTCGCGTCGGAGCTTCTTCGTTAGAAGTGAATATATGTCTTGGGGTCGAACCAGTCATTGTGCTCGTTAGGCGGGTGATTAACTGCCGCCACCTGAGGCTGAGACGCTCAATGCCAGAGCAATTATGTTGTGAACGAGGCCTGTCTTGAAGAGAGAGGAGTTTATTTACTCGTGTGAGGTGGAGCTGGGTGCTAGTGTTGTGAGGTGGAGCTGGGTGCCAGTGTTGTGAGGTGGAGCTGGGTGCCAGTGTTGTGAGGTGGAGCTGGATGCCAGTGTTGTGAGGTGGAGCTGGGTGCCAGTGTTGTGAGGAGGAGCTGGGTGCCAGTGTTGTGAGGTGGAGCTGGGTGCCAGTGTTGTGAGGTGGAGCTGGGTGCCAGTGTTGTGAGGTGGAGCTGGGTGCCAGTGTTACTGTGGGGAGGAAGGCATCATCGGCGGAGTTCCTCCTGCTCACATCTACCCAGGACGGATCTGCTGAGGACTCCCTTACTCTCAGACGACCCCCGTACTCTCTGACGACCCCCGTACTCTTTAAGGACCCCCGCACTCTCTGAGGACCCCCGTACTCTCTGAGGACTCAAAGGCTCATGGAGCTCTCTCAGTCGCCTCGCTCCTACGTAACTTTCTTCATCGTGTACGAAGTATTCGGGATGTCTCAAGACCTCTGAGGGACTTTCTTGGGTCAACACTACTGCAAGGACTCAACAAACACTTCCTCTCACCATTCCCGGCAACATTTTGGAAGGTTCACTGAGGCAGATTGGAACTATTTTCAGAAGCTTTTGTCCCAGTAGGAGAGAGGGACGCCTCTCCTGCAGTTCGAGAAATGAAATTTCCTAAAGATGGTTCTCATCTTAGATCAAACAGAAGACGATAATAACTAACGCATGAGAGGCCACTTACGCCACTTTCATGACTTACTATTAGTTCGAACGGAAATCGATCGTTGCCAGTGGTGAGCCTCTTGCTGGCAGAGCCTCGTCATGTTATCCATGAGCCAGGGGAACAGCAAGACCCTGAACCTGAAGGAGGTGTCAGCCTTCAGCAGGGGCGCTAGGAGCACAGGTGAGTGTTGCAGGTGTGGGCTCAGTGTTGACAGTGTCGAAGGTGTGGGTACAGTGTTGCCAGTGTTGCAGGTGTGGGCTCAGTGTTGGCAATGTCTAAGGTGTGGGTACAGTGTTGCAGGTGTGAGCTCAGTGTTGACAGGTATGTCAAGTAAACGAACCAGAGGATTTCTTGATGTGTTTCTGAGAACAGTGAGGTGATCCAGGCTTGCCAGGTTGGCACGAATAGTCCCGGACCCCTCAGTGTGTGCTGGGCTTGGTCTGGGGTCACACACAAGTGAGGGGACTGCTCTGGGGTCACACAGGGGTGACGGGATAGGTCTAGGGTCACACAGGAGTGACGGGGTAGGTCTGTGGTCACACAGAGGTGATGGGGTAGGCCTGGGGTCACACAAGGGTGACGGGGTAGGTCTGAGGTCACACAGGATTGACGGGTTTGGTCTGTGATCACACAGAAGTAACGGGGTACGTCTGGAGTCACACAGGGGTGACATGGTAGATCTAGGGTCACACAGGAATGATGGGGATAGTCTGGGGTTACACAAGAGTGACGGTGCTAGTCAGGGGTCACACAGGAGTGACGGGGCTGGTCTGGGGTCACACAGGAGTGACGGGGCTGGTCTGGGGTCACATAGGAGGGTGACGATGGTAGAAGGATACGCAGAGTGAGATTAGTGGTAGGGACAAGTGACGCAAGTCATGTTGTATCGTAGAAACGACCAGGAAAAGGAAATAGGAATGATATGATAAGAAAATGTTGTGAGAAATGATATGATGAGAATATGTTGGGAGAACAGATCTTTCTAAATATGTGGTGATTATCAGAGATATGTTGTGTGAGCAGACGCTTGCTGTGAAAGGCTGTGGTGTGGGCTATCTTTGACGTGGAAAGCTACGTACACGAGGTCCTGCTCTTAAGCTGAGGAGCTGAGAGGCACTGCCCTTGTGCTGTGTGTTCCTGAGCCATGCTCACCAGCTGGAAAGAACAAAGATGAAGGTATCATCAATATGGCTGGATTGTTTAAACCCAAACCAACACCCTCCACTATCTAAGAATAACAGACAGCTCGAGACGGATATATTTTTCTGTTGTGCATTTGACAAACTCGACACACCAGAGACGATCACATCCTCCACGCACTTCCTGACTGTGTGTCTCACTCCCCCAGCAGGTGGCGAGAATCGCAGGGGACTGTGGACGGCAGAGGTAGGAGTGGGCGTGGCGGGCGTGAGCACCTTACTGTCTCCCTGGACCTCCTCCTTCAGGTTAGTGCTTCCCCTGGGGTTGAGGTACGTCTCCTCCCCCAAGGTGGGAAGTCTCTAGTCTTTGCCTGTGAGTCAGTGTGAGTAATTCTGGTAACATCTTTGTCGCCATCCTCTGGACCTTCTCTCTGAACTACTGTGCTTCTTTAGCTTCGGTGAGCAAACTTGAGGAGCATATTATAATTTTGACCTTATGTTTGACGTTAACAGCTGCTCAGTAATATCCATATACTTGAATGCTATTCTGATATTCGCCGGCAGTCAGTTGGCCTCCTTAACTATTCTCCTAATGTGGGACTGTGGCCACAGGTTAAGGACGATCTCAACTGCCAAGTCCTTCTCACACATAGATTCCTGCAGCTTATTTCCTCTTGGATGATATTCCGATCAAAGCTTATTACCGTGACCCATCCATAGTGTTCGACATTTACTTGCCTTGAGTGTGTGTGTGTGTGTGTGTGTGTGTGTGTGTGTGTTCCAGTACAAAAGTTTTTAAGTCAATTTCTTGACACTCTAATCATAAGTGGACAAACGTCTGAATGCTCCAGTATCCCACGTCAGAAAGCGTGTTTTCCTCAGCTACTTAATCATAAGACCAGCGTTGCCAGAGTGCTAGCCACGAGTGTCTCCATCATACACCGCCTCATGTTCTCCCACTCGTATCTTTGCCTCACTCTCTATGTAATGCCTTTGAAAGGCTGGTATTTAGGCGTCTTTTACGTGAGATTTTAGAAAGTAACTCGCCGCAGTATAAGATAAAGGCACTTTTTCCACTCGCACTTTCCCATAAAATTTCTCAATCATTATACTCTTTGCAAGCTACTACCTGCTATCTGCCCCGTCTTCACTATTATCTTGCCGGCTGGGGGGGGGGGGGGGACGTTTTGTTATCTTTTCTTTCATCTATAATGATGTGTGGGAAGGAGTTTTGTGCCTTAATGGTCTGTCTCCATTTATAGTGATGGCTGGGGAGGGATATCTCTATAGTGGCGGGTGGGGTGAGGGGTTGAGGGGGGAACCTTCTGCTTGATCATACAGTCTCTGTCTCTACAGATTCAGATTCCAGGACACTAATACTGTCCTCCAGCAGCAGATCCCCCTGTCATGGAACCCTCAGCTTTCATGTTGTCTGTCCTGCCCTTGTGAATGAATAGCTAGTCGACCGGAGGGGTAGTTTGCTAATCATCTAATCAGAGATAAACAATCGACCAGAGAATAAGTAGTTTATACAGTCAGATAATTTAACACTCAGTTCATCAGAGAGTCACTGGAAGTGCCAGGTGCGGTGGCACTCAGGAACATGTCCAACAAACTTGGACGATTTCAGGAGGCAGCCCCATTTCCATGAGGGACATATCAGTTCATATTGAGCTTCCGTCCCTTTTCCAGGAAGATCCTGTGGGCCTGGACACTGCTGGTGAGCCTGCTGGTGCTGGTGACGGTGGTAGGGAGCAGACTCGCCTACTTCTTCTCCTACCCTGTGAACGTCGACGTCCAGGTCATCCACAACGCCTCCCTCAAGTTCCCCGCCATCACCATCTGTCCTTCCCCGAGGTGGGTCCTCTTCCTCACCCTGCCACAAGGCGCGTTCTCTGACCTCATGATTGATGTGGTCACGGAAGATGACGGTAGTTACAGGAATCACGTCAGCCAGAGGTAACAGGTCTTTGAACCTGTAATAAATATCCACCACTCACTCAGATGAGGCACCAAGAATAGCGTGTCTTCGCACAATCTTGCAAATTTCCAGAATTATCCCTTGCAGATTTATGATATTTTAGCCATTTTTGGGTAGAATTACCAAATAAAGATAATTTCGCTTCTGATTAGAGATAAATTATCGTAGTGATGTAAACTCTGAAAGATTAATCAACTATGCCACACTGGACAGCATGACCACTTACTAACGTAAAGCTTCACACATGATTTTTAACACATCGCTGAATATTCCCTTTTTCCCAATGTGCTTCATATTAATCGTACATATCCATATGATAATGAAAGCAATTATCATTATCATACAAGGCAGAAAATTATCACTGATGTACGGTGATCATCATGCAATCCTGCCTCTACTTCAGTGAACTGCGCCACAACAGTCGCTCGACTGGACATATCAATCAACTGTTGGTTATGTTTTCATTAGTTCAGATGTTCTAACATGTGTCTCGGATATTGACTTTGTTCATTCCGTAGCCCTACACGCGGCCATTCAAGATGGTGAGTCCAAAATTTCACAAGTGTAAACACGACTGATGGTATCCACTGACACGACGGTCGACTGTTGTGGTAATGACAGTTAAGTTGGAAATGATAACGCTGGACACTCTTGATGCTGATGTTACCACTCACCTGGACAAGGCTCAGCACGAATCATTTCTTCCATTCGTGATCCCTAAAGTCACCTTTTACAAGTCTCGTGCCACATCTCTTTTGGACTCCCGTTGTTTTTTGTACTCCTCCTAATCACACGAACTCCTTCCCTACGGATACACAGCCGTCTAATCAGGGTCACCACTCCCCATCATTACTGTCACCCCCCCCTCTCTCTCTCTCTCTCTCTCTCTCTCTCTCTCTCTCTCTCTCTCTCTCTCTCTCTGCCGCAGGAAGCTGCGTCTGACCATGGACCCGAGTGCCGTGCGTGAAGTGTACGAGAACATTACGGGCAGAGAGTACCCAGGGCTGCTGGAGGCGCAGAAGGCCCTGGTGCTCCTGCTGGACGCCAAGGAACTGTGGGACCGCACCTCCTGGAACATCTCAGCCATGGTTGACGAGGTGAGATGCCCGCCATCATCCGTGGCTCCGGCGGCCGCTGCTGTAGCCTTGGACGCTGGACCAGCCTCCTGTGGTCGCTACAGGAGGTTCCTGTAGACACTGCAGAAGGTTCCAGTAGGCAATATACTGCCGCCTTTAGCGATCCTCAACTACATTTTGCGGTCTTTGATGCTAAGTTTTTCAGGCTATATAGGAATGTATCTATGATGATAGCTACTATACCCTACTATTACATCAGACCTCCATTGTCATAACCAGTCTGTGTAAGGGTCACGTGTCTGGAACGAGCAAATTCCATTCCGCTCCTCAGGTCTTAGTAATATTCCGAACCATTTCCTAAGGTACAGACCGTTCCTCAGACCAATTTCTTTTTCACCAACAGCCAGGCCTGTAACAACCATCAACCAGATCATTAGGAACCATTGTAGAAGTAGAGGCCTAACTGTTGGCTGGCGGTAGTGGATTTTTCATCAACACGACACTATTTATGATGACCATTAAGCCTTTCTTCCTTTTGTTGTCTCACATTAATCATCTCGCTCAGTGTTTTCTCCTCTAGTCTCTCCCATTGATTATCTCGCTCAAAGTCTCCTCTTACCCAAGCATCAGGTCAGGTCGTAAAGTCTTCCCCCAGCGTCAGGTCAGGTCGTAAAGTCTTCCCCAGTGTCAGGTCAGGTCGTAAAGTCTTCCCCCAGCGTCAGGTCAGGTCCTAAAGCTTGGTGTCCTTTGCAGTGTTACCAGGGACGGGGTCGGCCGTGCAACACGACGGGTCACTTCCATGCAACGTACACCATGTTCGGGTCTTGCCTCACCTACACGGGCACTCCTGCTACTCTGGCTGGGTCCTACCACGGTCTCTACCTCAAGTTAGGTGAGCAACTCACACCTCACCTACTGGACCCCTGCCTTACCCTCGTGTCTCACACCTCACCTACTGGACCCCTGCCTTACCCTCGTGTCTCCTATACCACCTAATTTCCCCACCTCATACAAGGTGAGTTTCGTCAGTCCTACCTGTCTTTCACCTCCTCAAGTGACTCCCACTTCACATTAGGTGAGCAGGTGGTACAGCCATGGCTGTGTGGGGTACGAGGGGAGGCCCTAGGGCGACTCCCAGAGACAGAACACGAGTCGGAGTCGTACGTAGGGCGTACGACACTAGGGCTGGTGGGTCGTGGGCCACACACTACCCCAGGGCTGGGGTTCGTGGTTGACATACTTCCCCAGGGCTGGGGGTCGTGGTTGACACACTACCCCAGGGCTGGGGGTCGTGGTTGACACACTAACCCAGGGCTGGGGGTCGTGGTTGACATACTGCTTTAGGGCTAGGGGTCGTGGTTGACACACTACCCTAGGGATGGTGGGGTCGTGGTTGACACACTACCCCAGGGCTGAGGGTCGTGGTTGACACACTACCCTAGGGATGGTGGGGTCGTGGTTGACAGTAAAACTTCAGGGACAGTAAGGGTCGTCATTTACATGAGGGGTCGTAACTCACATAAGAATACATTGCAGATCCAGAGGCCTGGGTGAAGGAGCCGGAGACGGTACGACCCCAGGGGTGGTGGGTGGTGGTACACGAGGCCGAGGACGACCCCAGCTTGCTTATCAAGACCCATGGGTATCTGGTCAGCTTCAGCTGGAACAAGGAGATAAGCCTCTCTCTTAAACAGGTGATTCAGCATTCTCTCTCTCTCTCTGTCTCTCTCTCTCTCTCTCTCTCTCTCTCTCTCTCTCTCTCTCTCTCTCTCTCTCTCTCTC
>JAUUDZ010028344.1:0-11076 GCA_032361705.1 Panulirus versicolor | reverse complement strand
GCATTATACTTTAAGTATAATGCCAACTAGAAATCATGATTGGAGTCTGAGTACCACCAGCTGGTTGATGTTGAGGATATTGCCAACTACAAATCAGAAGTGGAGTGTGAGTACCACCATCTGGTTGATGGTAAGGATTGTGCCAATTGCAACTCAGGAGTGGAGTGCGAATTCCACCAGATGGTTGATGGTAAGGATAATGCGAGCTACAACTCAGGATTGAAGTGTGAGTAGTAAAAGCTGGTTAATGGAGAGAAGAGTACCAACTACAGCTCGGAAGTGGAGTTTGAGTACCACCAGCTGGTTGATGGTGAGGATAGTGCCAATTACAACTCAGGAGTGGAGTGTGAGTACCACCAGCTGGTTGATGGTAAGGATACTGCCAACTACAACACAGGAGTGGAGTATGAGTACCTCGTGCTGGTTGATGGTAAGAATATTGCCAACTACAACTCAGGAGTGGAGTGTGAGCACCGAAAGGTGGTTGATGGTGAGGTTAGTTCCAACTACAACTCAGGACGGGAGTCTGAGTACCACTAGCTACATGATGGGGAGGATAGGGCCAACTACAACTTAGGAGTGGAATGTTAGTACCACCAGCTGGTTGATGGTAAGGATAATGCATACTACAACTCAGGAGTGGATTGTGAGTGCCACCAGCTGGTTGATGTTGAGGATAGAGCCAACTACAACTCAGGAGTGCAGTGTGGGTACCGCAAACTGGTTGATGGTGAGGTTAGTGCCAACTACAACTCAGGAATGGAGTCTGAGTACCACTAGATGATTGATGGTGAGGATATTGCCACCTACAACTCAGCAGTGGAAAATGAGTATCACCAGCTGGTTGACTGTAAGGAGAGTGCCAAATACAAATGTTGAGTGGATTGTGAGTGCCACCAGTTTGTTTATGGTAAGGATAGAGCCAACTACAATTAAGGAGTGGAGTGTGAGTACCACCAGCAGGTTGATGGTGAGGATAGTACCAACTACAACTCAGGAATGGTGTGTAAGTACCACCAGCTGGTTGATGGAAAGGATAATGCCAACTACAACTCAGGAGTGGAGCGTGAGTACCACCAGCTCGTTCATGGTGAGGATAGTGCAAAGTACAACTCAAAAGTCGAGAGTGAGTACCACCAGCTCGTTGATGGTGATGATAGTGCCAACTACAACTCAATAGTGGAGTGTCAGTACCAACAGATTGTTTATGGTAAGGATAGTGCCAAATACAACTCAGGAGTGGAGTGTGAATACCCCCAACTGGTTGATGGTGAGTATAGTGCCATCTACAATTTAGGAGTGGAGTTGAGTACTACCAGCTGGTTGATGGTAAGGATAGTGCCAACTACAACTCAGGATTGTAGTGTAAGTACCAACAGTTGGTTTATGGTGAGGATAGTGCCAACTACAAGTCAGGAGTGGAGTGTGAGTGCCCACAGCTCGTTGATGGTAAGGATAGAGCAAAATACAATTCACGAGTAGAGTGTGAGTTCCACTAGCTGGTGGATGGAGAGGATATTGCCAACTACAATGCAGGAGTGGAGTGTGAGTACCACAAGCTGGTTGATGGTAAAGCTAGTGCCAACTACAGCTCAGCATTGGAGTGTGAGTACCGCAAGCTGGTTGATGGTGATGATAATGCGAAATACAACTCAGGAGTGGAGTCTTTGTACCAACCGCTGGTTGATGGTGAGGATAATTCCAATTAAAACTCAGGAGCGGGGTGTGAGTTCCACCATCTGGTTGATAGTGAGGATAGTGCCAGCTAAAGCTCAGGAGTAGATAGTGATTACCACCAGATGGTTGATGGTGAAGATAGAGATAACTACAACTCGGGAGTGGAGTTTTGAGTACCACCAGTTGTTGGATGGCGAAGATGGTGTCAACTATAGCCAGGGAGTGGAGTGTGAGTATTACCAGCTGGTTGATGGTGAGGATAGTGGCAACTACAACTCAGGAGTGGAGTGTGAGTGCCACCAGGTGGCTCTTTGATGGTGAGGATAGTTCCAACTACAACTCAGGAGCGGATTTTTTGTACCACCAGCTGGTTGATGGTAAAGACAGTGCCAACTACAAATCAGGAATGGAGAGTGAGTATCACCAGCTGATTGATGGTGAGGACAGTGCCATCTACAGCTTATTAGTGGAGCATGAGTACCACCAGCTTTTTGATGGTAAGGATAGTGTCAACTGCAACTCAGGAGTGAAGTGTGAGTGCCACTAGGTGGTTAATGGTGAGGATAATGCCAACATTAACACAGGCGTGGAGTGTGAGTACCACCAGCTTGTTGATAGTGAGAATAGTGCCAACTACAAATAAAGAGCGGAATGTGAGTGCCATCAACTGGTTGATGGTGAGGATAGTGCGAACTACAACTTAGGAGTGGAGTTTGAATGCCACCAGCTGGTTGAGGGTGAGGATAGTGCCAACTACAACTCAAGAGTGGAGTAGGGGTACCACCAGCTGGTTTATGGTGAAGATAGTGCAACTACAATTCAGGAGTGGAGTGTGAGTACCACCAGCTGGTTGATGTTAAGGATAGTGCCACTACAACTCAATAGTGGAGTGTGTGTACCACCAGCTGCTTGATGGTGAGGATAGTGCCAACTGCTAACATAGGAGTGAAGTGCGATTGCCACCAGTTGGTTGATGGTAAGGATAGTGCCAACTACAACTCAGGAGTGGAGTTTGAGTACCACCAGTTGCTTTATTGTGAGGATAGTGCCAACTACAACTCAAGAGTGGAGTGTGAGTACCATCAGCTAGTTGATGGCATTGATAGTGCCAACTACTATTCAGGAGGGGATTGTGAGTACCACTAGCTGGTTGATGGTGAGGATAGTGCCAGATAAAATTAAGTCGTAAAGTGTGAGCACCACCAGCTGGTTGATGGTAATGAAAGTGCCAACTACAACTCTTGAGTGGAATGTGAGTACCACCAGGATAATGTCAACTACAACTCAGGAGTGGAGTGTGATTACCACCATTTGGTTGATGGTGAGAATGTAGCCAACTACACCTAAGTATTGAAGTGTGAGTACCACCAGCTGAATGATGGTAAGGATAGTGCCAGCTACAACTGAGTAGTGGAGAATAAGTACAACCAGTTGGTTGATAGCGATAGCGAGGATATTGCCAACTACAACTCAGAATTATGTGAGTACCACCAGCTTGTTTATGGTAAGGATAGTGTTAACTACAACTCAGGAGTCGAGTGTCAGTAGCACCAGCTTGTTGATGGTGAGGATAGTGCCAACTACAACTCAGGAGTGAAGTATGAGTACCACCAGCTGGTTGATGGTGAGGATAGGGCCAACTACAACTCAGGAGTGTAGTGTGAGTAGCACCAGCTGGTTGATAGTTACGATAGTGCCAAATACAACTCAGGATTGGAGTGTGAGTACCAACAGCTGATTGATTGTGAAGATAGTGCCAAATACAACTCATGACTGGAGTTTGAGTACAACCAGCTGGATGATGGTTAGGATAGTGCAAATACAACTCAGGATTGAAGTGTGAGTACCACCAGCTGGTTGATGGTGAGGACAGTGCCAACTACAACTCAGGAGTGGAATCTGAGTACCACTAGGTGGATGATGGTTACGATAGTGCCAAATACAACTCAGAGTGGAATGTGCATACCACCTGCTGGTTGATGGTGAGGATAGTTCATCGACAACGAAGAAGAGGAGTGTGAGTGCAACCAAATGGTTGATTGTGAGGATAGTGCCAACTACAACTCAGGAGTGGATTTTATGTACCACCAGTTGGTTGATGGTAAGGACAGTGCCAACTACATCTCAGGAAAGGAGTATGAGTACCACCAGCTGATTGATGGTGAGGACAGTGCCATTTACAGCTTAGGAGTGGAGTGTGAGTACCACCAGCTTGTTGTTGGTAACGATAGTGCCAACTGCAACTCAGTAGTGGAGTGTGAGTACCACCACGTGGTTGATGGTCAAGATAGTGCCAACTACAACTGAGGAGTGGAGTCCGAGTACCACTAGCTGGTTGATTGTTAGAATAGTGACAACTACAACTCAGGCGTGGAGTGTGAGTACCACCAGCTGGTTGATGGTGAGGATAGTGCCAAATACAAATCGGGAGTGGAGTTTGAATGCCATCAGCTGGACGATGGTGAGGATAGTGCGAACTACAAATTAGGAATGGAGTTTGAATGCTACCAGCTGGTTCAGGGTGAGGATAGTGCCAACTACAACTCAGACGTGGAGTGTTAGTACCAACAGCTAGTTTATGGTGAGGATAGTGCAACTACAATTGAGTAGTGGAGTGTGAGTACCAAAAGCTGGTTGATGTTAAGGATATCGCCAACAAAACACAGGAATTGAGTATGAGTACCACCAGTTGCCTGATAGTGAGGATAGTGCCAACTACAACTCAGGGGTGGAGTGTGAGTGCCACCAGCTACTTGATGGCAAAGATAATGCCAACTACACTCAGGAGTGGAATCTGAGTACCACTAGCTGGTTGATGGTGCGGATAGTGCGATATACAACTAAGAAGTGGAGTGTGAGTACCACCAGGTGGTTGATGGTGAGGATAGTGCCAACTACAACTCTTGAGTGGAGTCTGAGTACCACTAGCTGGTTGATGGTTAGGATAGTGCCATTTAGAACTCAGGCAAAGAGTGTGAGTACCACCAGCTTGTTGATGGTGAGCATAGTGCCAACTACAAAACAGGAATGGAGTGTGAGTGCCATCAGCTGGTTGATAGTGAAGATAGTGCGAACTACATCTTAAGAGTGAAGTTTGAATGCCACCAGCTGGTTGATGGTGAGGATAACGGCAACTACAACTCAAGAGTGGAGTGTGAGTGCCACCAGCTGGTTTATTGTGAGGATAGTGCATCTACAATTCAGGAGTGGAGTGTGAGTACCAGCAGCTGGTTGATGTTAAGGATAGTGACAACTACAACTCAGTAGTGGAGTGTGAGTACCAGCAGCTGCTTGATGGTGAGGATAGGGACAACTGCAACTTAGGAGCAGATTGTGAGTGCCGCCAGCTGGTTGATGATAAGGATAATGCCAACTACAACTCAGCAGTGGTGTGTGAGAGCCATCAGTTGCCTGATAGTGAGGATAGTGCCACTTACAACTTAGGAGTGGAGTGTGAGTTCCACCAGCTAGTTGATGGCAAAGATAGTGCCACCTACAACTCAGGAGTGGAATCTGAGTACCACTAGCTGGTTGATTGTGAGGATAATGCCAAATACAACTAATGAGTGGAGTGTGAGTACCACCAGCTGGTTGATGGTTAGGAAAGTTAAAACTACAACTCTTGAGTAAAGTGTGATTACCACCAGCTGGTTGATGGTAAGGAAAGTGCCAACTACAACTCATGATTAGAGTGTGAGTACCACCAGCTGGTTGATGTTTAGCATAATGTCAACTACAACTCAGGAGTGGAGTGTGAGTACCACCATCTAGTTGATGGTGAGTATATTGCCAACTACAACTCGGTATTAGAGTGTGAGTACCACCAGATGGATGATGGTAAGGATAAGGCCAGCGACAACTCAGGAGTGTAGAGTGAGTACCACCAGTTGCTTGATGGCTAGGATAGTGCCAACTACAACTCAGAAGTGGGGTGTGAGGATCAACAGCATGTTTATGGTAAGGATAGAGCCAACTACAGCTCAATAATGGAGTGTCAGTAGCACCAGCTGGTTGATAGTGAGAATAGTGCCAACAATAACTCAGGAGTAAAGTGTGAGTACCACCAGCTGGTTGATGGTGAGGATAGTGCCAACTACATCTCAGGAGTGGAGTGTGAGTAGCATCAGCTGTTTGATGGTTACGATAGTGCCAAATACAACTCAGGATTGGAGTGTGATTACCACCAGCTGGTTGATGGTGAGGATAGTGCCAACTACAACTCATGAGTGGAGCTTGAGTACCACCAGCTGGTTGATGGTTACGATAGTGAGAAATACAACTTAGGAGTGAGGTGTGAGTACCACCAGCTGGTTGATGGTAAGGATAGTGCCAACTACAACTTATGAATGGAGTGTGAATGCCATCAGCTGGTTGATGGTTACGATAGTGCCAATTACAACTCATTAGTGGAGCGTGAGTATCACCAGCTGGTTTGTGATGAGGATAATCCAACTACAATTCAGGAGTGGAGTGTGAGTACCACCAGTTGGTTAATAGTCAGGATAATGCCAACTACAATGCAGGAGTGGAGTGTGAGTACCACCAGCTGGTTGATGGTAAAGATAGTGCCAACTACAACTCAGCAACCGAGTGTGAGTACCTCAAGCTTGTTGATGGTGAGGGTAGTGCCAAGTACAATTCAAGATTGGAGTATTTGTACCAACCGCTGGTTGATGGTGAGGATAGTTCCAACTAAAACTCAGTAGTGGAGTGTGAGTTTTACCATCTGGTTGAGAGTGAGGGTAGTGCCAACTAACGCTTAGGAGTGGATAGTGAGTACCACCAGATGGTTGCTGGTGAAGATAGAGCTAACTACCACTCAGGAGTGGAGTTTTGAGTACCACCAGTTGGTTGTTGGTGAGGATAGTGTCAACTATAACCAGGGAGTGGAGTGTGAGTGTTACCAGCTTGTTGATGGTGAGGATAGAGCCAACTACAGCTCAGGAGTGGAGTGTAAGTACCACCAAATGGTTGATGGTTAGGATAGTGCCAACTACAACTCAGGAATGGATTGTATGTACCATCAGCTGCTTGATGGTAAGGACAGTGCCAACTACAACTCAGAAATGGAATGTGAGTACGAACCTCTGATTGATGGTGAGTACAGTGCCATCTACAGCTTAGGAGTGGAGTGTGAGTACCACCAGCTTGTTGTTGGTAACGATAGTGCCAACTGCAACTCAGTAGTGGAGTGTGAGTACCACCACGTGGTTGATGGTCAAGATAGTGCCAACTACAACTGAGGAGTGGAGTCCGAGTACCACTAGCTGGTTGATTGTTAGAATAGTGACAACTACAACTCAGGCGTGGAGTGTGAGTACCACCAGCTGGTTGATGGTGAGGATAGTGCCAAATACAAATCGGGAGTGGAGTTTGAATGCCATCAGCTGGACGATGGTGAGGATAGTGCGAACTACAAATTAGGAATGGAGTTTGAATGCTACCAGCTGGTTCAGGGTGAGGATAGTGCCAACTACAACTCAGACGTGGAGTGTTAGTACCAACAGCTAGTTTATGGTGAGGATAGTGCAACTACAATTGAGTAGTGGAGTGTGAGTACCAAAAGCTGGTTGATGTTAAGGATATCGCCAACAAAACACAGGAATTGAGTATGAGTACCACCAGTTGCCTGATAGTGAGGATAGTGCCAACTACAACTCAGGGGTGGAGTGTGAGTACCACCAGCTACTTGATGGCAAAGATAATGCCAACTACACTCAGGAGTGGAATCTGAGTACCACTAGTTGGTTGATGGTGCGGATAGTGCCATATACAACTAAGAAGTGGAGTGTGAGTACCACCAGATGGTTGATGGTAAGGAAAGTGCCAACTACAACTCTTGAGTGGAGTGTGAGTACCACCAGCTGGTTGATGGTTAGGATAATGTCAAATACATCTCAGGAGTGGAGTGTGAGAACCACCATTTGGTTGATGGTGAGTATATTGCCAACTACAACTAAGTATTAGAGTGTGAGTACCACCAGCTGGATACTGGTATGGATATTGCCAGCTACAACTCAGTAGTGGAGAGTGAGTAACACCAGTTGGTTCATAGCGAAAATAGAGCCAACTACAACTCAGAATTGGATGTGAGTACCCCAGCTTGTTTATGGTATGGATAGTGCTAACTACACCTCAGGAGTCGAGTGTTAGTAGCATCATCAGGTTGATGGTGAGGATCTGCGAACTACAGCTCAGGAGTGATGTTTCAGTACCACCAGCTGGTTGATGGTGAGAATAGTGCCAACTACAACTCAGGAGTGGAGAGTGAGTAGAACCAGCTGGTTGATAGTTATGATAGTGCCAAATACAACTCAGGATTGGAGTGTGAGTACCAACAGCTGGTTGATGGTGTGGATAGTGCTAAATACAATTCATGAGTGGAGTTTGATTACCACTAGTTGGTTGATGATGCGGATAGATCATCTGCAACGAAGTTGATTGTGAGTGCCACCAGCTGGTTGATGGTGAGGATAGTGCCAAATACAACTCAGGAGTGGAGAGTGAGAACCACTAGATGGTTGATGGTAAGATTAGAGCCAACTACAACTAGGGAATGGAGCGTGAGTACTACCAGCTGGCTAATTCTGAGGATAGTGCCAACTACAACTTAGGAGTGGAGTGTGAGTTCCACCATCTGATTGAAGGTGAGGGTAGTGCCAACTACAAATCAGAGATGGAGTGTGAGTACCAACAGCTGGTTGATGGTAAGGATAGTGGCATTTACAACTCAGGAGTGGAGTGTAAGTACCACCAGCTGGTTGATGGTGAGGATAGTGCCAACTACAATTCAGAAGTATAGTGTGAGTACCACCAGCTGGATTATGGTGAAGATAGTTACAACTACAACTCAGAAGTGGTATGTGAGTACCACCAGATGGTTGATGGTGAGGATGGTGCCAATCACAACTCACGAGTGGAGTGGGAGTACCACCAGCTGGTTGATGGTAGGGATAGTGACAATTACAACTCAGGGGTGGAGTCTGAGTACATCTAGCAGGTCCATGGCTTGGATAGTGCAAACTACAACTAAGGAGTGGAGTGTTTGTACCCCAGCTGGTTGATGGTGAGGATAGTGCCAACTAAAACTCAAAAGTGAAGTGTGAGTGCCACCAGCTGGTTGATCGTGAGGATAGTGCCAATTGCAACTCAGCAGTGGAGAGTGAGTACCACCAGATGGTTGATGGTGAGGATAGAGTCAACTACAACTCATGAGTGGAGTTTAGATATTACCAGATGGTTGATGGTGAGGATAATGGCAACTACTTCTCAGAAGTGGAGTTTGAGTACT
Source organism: Panulirus versicolor (assembly GCA_032361705.1). Classification (NCBI taxonomy): domain Eukaryota; kingdom Metazoa; phylum Arthropoda; class Malacostraca; order Decapoda; family Palinuridae; genus Panulirus; species Panulirus versicolor. The sequence goes on along the minus strand of JAUUDZ010028344.1, from coordinate 2,108 downwards.
ACCACCTGGTTGATGGTGAGGATAGTGCCAACTACATTTCAGGAGTGGAGTGTAAGTACCACCAGACGGTTGATGGGGAGGATAGTGCCAACTACAACTCATGAGTGGATTGTAAGTAGCACCAGCTGACTGATGGTAAAGATAATGCCAACTACAACTCAGGACTGGAGTATGAGTACCACAAGCTTGTTCATCGTGAGGACAGTCCCATCTAAAACTCAGGAGTGGATTGTGAGTACCAACAGCTTGCTGTTGGTAAGGATAGTGCGAAATACAACTCAGGAGTGGAGTGTGAGTACCACCAGCTGGTTGAAGGTGAGGATAGTGCCAACTACAACTTAGGAGTGGAGTGTCAGTACCACTAGCTGGTTGATAGTGAGGATAGTAACAACTACAACTCAGGAGAGAAGTGTGAGTACCACCACCTGGTTGTTGGTGAGGATAATGCCAACTACAACTCAGGAGTGGAGTGTGATTACCACAAAATGGTTGATGGTGAGGATAGTGCCAACTACGACTCATCAATGGAGTGTTTGTACCACCAGCTGGTTGATGGTGAGAATAGTGCCAACTAAAACTCAGGAGTGGAGTGTGAGTGCCACCAGCTGGATCATGTTGAGGATAGTGCCAACTGCAACTCAGGAGTGGAGAGTGAGTACCACCAGATGGTTAATGGTGAAGATAGAGCCAACTACAACTCAGGAGTGGAGTTTGACTACCACCATCTGGTTAATGGTGAGGATAGTACAAGCCAACTACAATTCAGGAGTGTGGAGTGTGAGTACTACCAGCTGGTTGATGGTTAGGATAGTGCCAACTATAACTCAGCTGTGGAGTTTTAGTACTGGAATGTAGTTGATGGTGAGGATAGTGCCAACTACAACTCAGGAGTGGAGTGGGAAAACCACCAGCTGGTTGATGGTGAGGACAGTGCCATGTACAACTCAGGACTGGAGTGTGAGTACCACAAGCCTATAGTTGGTAAGGATAATGCCAACTACAGCTCAGGTGTGGAGTGTTAGTTCCGGAAGCTCGTTAATGGTTAGGATAGTGTCAATTACAACTCAGGAGTGGAGTGTGAGTACCAGTAGCTGGTTGATGGTTAGGATAGTGCCAAATACAACTCATGAGTGGATTGTGAGTACCACAAGGTGGGTTGTGGTGAGGATAGTGGAACTACAATTCAGAAGTGGAGTGTGAGTACCGCAAACTGGTTGATGGTGAGGATAGTGCCAAATACAACTCAGGAGAGGTGTGTTTGTACCACCAGCTGGTTGATAGTGAGTATAGTGCCAATTAAAAATCAAGAGTGTAGTTTGAGTGCCACCAGCTTGTTGATGTTGAGGATAGTGCGAACTACAACTCAGCAGCGGAGAGTGAGTACCACCAATGGTTGATGGTGAAGACAAAGCCAACTAAAACTCAGATGTGAGTTTGAGTACCACCAGCTGGTTGATGGTGAGGATAGTGCTAACTGCAACTCACGAGTGGAGAGTGAGGACTACCTGCTGGTTGATGGTGAGGATAGTACCAACTACAGCTCATACGTGGATTGTGAGTACCACCAGCTGGTTGATGGTAAGGAGAGTGCTAAGTGCAACTCAGGGGTGTATTGTAAGTACCACCAGCTGGTTGATAGTAGGGATAGTGGCAACTACAACTCAGGAGTGGAGTGTGAGTACCAACAGCTTGTTGTTGGTAAGGATAGTGACAACTACAACTCAGGAGTAGAGTGTGAGTACCGGAAGCTGGTTGATGCTGAGGATAGTGCCAACTATAACTCAGAAGTGGAGTGTGAGTACCACTAGGTGGTTGATTGTTAGGAGAGTGCCAACTACAGATCAGGAGTGGAGTGTGATTACCATCAGCTGATTGATAGTGAGGATAATCCGAACTACAACATAGGAGTGGAGTGTGAATGCCACCAGCCGATTAACGTTGAGGATAGTGCCAACTACATGTTAGGAGTGGAGTGTGAGTACCACAAGTTGGTTTGTCGTGACGATAGTGCAACTTAATTCAGGAGTGGAGTGTGAGTACCACCAGCTGGTTGATGGTAACGATAGTGCCAAAGACAACTCAGGAGTGGAGCGTGAGTACCACCAGCT
>JAUUDZ010028333.1:0-7500 GCA_032361705.1 Panulirus versicolor | reverse complement strand
AGTTTCTTGTTACTTTTTTGTTACACTTTGTGTTTGCACACTACCTTTTATGATAAAATTTCTACTCTGTGAAGTTTTGATTTTGATAATAGTCTGTCATTATTATGGTACTTCATCTCAAACATATTCTTAGGTATTCTTGATCTGGTCTTTACAACTTACATATCCAAATATTTGGCTGATCTAATACAGGTGCTGGCATTAATGGAATCTGCCTGATTACACTTGAGTGTAAAGTCACCTTTGGAAAGGATGTATCATTTTCAGTTGATAAAAAAGAATAGATGACATTTCCTTATTATAACAGGTTTGCTTGTCAACATTACTATTTATTATTGTGTATTACTGTATATAGTTTGGTGCATTATGTTTGTTGCTAATTCCATTAACAACTCTGTTTAGTTATGTTTCTGTTGTCACTACTTTCATCCTTTCTATTTGTTCTACTTCTTTTAGTTCAGCCATTTCTCATATTCTTTATCTCTTTGTTCCTGTCCTTTCTTGATCTCCAGTCTCTGTTGTCATCCCTTGCATTTTCCCCTTTATGTCCTCCTCTGCATCTTTCTTGCAAATATGTTTTTACTAATTCTTCTTAATTTTTAACTATTTTTTTTTGTTTATTCCTACATTTGTAGTGTGAAAGAAGAGATGTTATATAGGTAATACAGTATGTTGATGAAAGCAGAATTGTTGGGTAAGTTAAAGATCAGTAGGGAGGAGGTTCGGATTTGAAGAAAAGAAATTCACTGTTAATGTAGATAAAGTCAAGATGCTGATGTTTGAGGTATGAAAATCAAAATATGAAATATGGTTTAAAAGCTGAAACATAGAGAGTTTATGAGTGTCGATATTTAGGTATTAATTTCAATAGAGATGGTGAGCTGTAATTTGAAATACCAAAAAGGAGTGAAAGACATGAAGATTCCAAGGGCACAGAACCATATGACTTTTTTTTTCATAAGAAGTGTTTCAGCCCATGTTGCTGAACTGTTGAATGTAGGTTGAAAAAAATATTAGAAAACCAGATTGAAGACAGAATAGATAGAAACTGTCTGACTTTTGGCAGAATAGATGGAAACTAAGTGCATGCAGAATAGGTGGATTTTTTCGTAAGGGATTGCAGAATTGAGAGTGGATAGAGTGGACAACAATTTAATTAAAGTATGACTCTTATGCTGATGGAAAGGTGAGTGAAACATAAAACACTGTGGTGCAGTATTCCAAATAAGGTGAAAAAATATTAGAATGTTAAACTGAGGTGAATGATAAATTATGTTAGAGTTTGTGGAAAACCAGAGGTAAGGTCAGTGATAGATTACACAGGTAAGAGGTTCTTATGATTAGAGGAACATGCAGGAATGTAAAGTTAAAGGGTTTGGCCATCATCCAGGCTTCTACACAACTGGAAAATGGATGATGCATCATAAAAGATATTGATAAATAAAGGGTTCAAGATATTAATTAAATAAAGAGTTCAAGATATTAGTCATGCAGGAAAGTGTGTGCAGACCAACCTAATCTGATAGTTATAGCTTTTATGAAGCAGAATACTTCTTGCACTGTTTAATATAGTGAACCTTCATTCATGTAAGATGCTTTATAACATTTTGATATTTAGAAGACTAAGTTTCCTTAAATATATATATTTATTGACAGGTCAGTTGTCCTGTGTGCATTAGCTGCATTCAGCGAGTCTAAAAAGGGCATTGATGGTCAGATAAGATGACTAGATGCGCTTGGTGCCACAGGTGTTTCTGGATTGGCATGGGCTCGACAGATACCCAAGGTATTTATCTATTGATGCAGTGCTGATGCTTGTAAACTACACGGGTGATTTAGGAATTCATGAAGTGTTATAAACTTTTATGTTTAAAAATTGCATGATGTAATTTGGCACCATACACACACACACACACACACACACACACAGATGACCAGAGTTAATATCAGGTAGTGCACCTTCTTTTTCAAGATTTTAGAAGGTCTACGGCAAATAAAACCTATTTTGAATAAGTAATAGGTAGGGGGAGATGTACAGATTTTTGTGAAAAAAAATACTTTCTTTAATTCACCACACACACACACACACACACACACACACACACACACACACACACACACACACTTTTCCTTAAACATTTGAAATGGCTTAGAACCATGCAGTCTCTCAATCCAGCTCTGATGGTGGTGCCTAGTTATTTCCCACCACCCCCATACTATGCTGAGACTCCTTGTGCCCAGACATATTACTGTATGGTTGTAATGTCCCATTGAAGGAGCATCCACTTCCCTCATGATAGTCAGAGGAGATGAAGCCTCATGGATGCACATCATTTGAAGGTGTAAAAAAAGATGTTTTATCTCTGAGAAATTTCTTGCAGATGCTCCTGGGGGTCTGTCAATGGCAGTGAAATGTATATTCAACCTCCAAAACATACATTTTTCTCTTTTTCTCTTTTAGGTTGCTGTTGTGATAAATGACCAGCTTCCTGCAGCAGCACAGCGGATCAAAGAGAATGCTTCTGCTAATGGCCTTGAAGTTGATATTACGACAGAGGATGTCAGTGTTTTGTTGCATCAGAGACCTTTCGACTTTATGTAAGTAAAGTAATGAGATTTTAGTTTATGTATGTAAAGTAATCAAAGACTTTAATCTTATGTAAGTTAAGTAATCAGAAATTTTGGATTTGTGGAAATAAAGTAATATTGTAGTTTTTGACAACTTATTTCTAAGAATGATAATAAGCTGGTAACAATTGAATGTTTCTTAGATCTAATTTTGTAACCCCAGGGACCTCATTATGAAGCCCATGCAGCTTCAAGGTTCTGTTACAGTCAATGTTAAGGAAGTGATGAGCTCCTGTGGAGTGAGACTTTCTTTGATGAGATTTTACAGGTTCTTGGTTTTGATGGCAAAACCTCGGTGAAGCTGACCTTCCACTTGTAGTGTATCTTCTTGTAGGTAGAATCAGACAACACCCTTAGTTGAAATATTTTAGGATCTATTTTTCCTTTGCTTCATTTTTTAAATTGTGTTTGTGTTGTATGTTTTATTTTCAGTGATTTTTGTACAGGTACACCAGCGATTTTCCGGCACTTTGGTTCCAAAGCCTTGTTGAATTAACCATTTTACCGAACCAAGCGTGGTCACGTAATAATAATTCATCAGCACACCTCTAACCCACTAATTGTACATCTCCCATATATCATGGACTGCTAGAAATTCAAATTAAACAAATATTAAATGTAAATTAGATAAATATATGAAATACATTATACACCTACTAGGAATGACGTACTCGTCAGCTACAAGTTTCGCAAATTCATCCACATACTCGGCACCTCCTTCGTGATTTGCAGACTGCTTTTCTCCGCACTTTATTCATGGAAATTCCACGACACTTCTTGAATCTTTGAATCCATCCTTCACTATAGTCAGGCTTATGTTGTAATTTAAGTTCTTTATGGAACAACTTATCCTGGTCCATTATCATGCTACCTGACAAGTCCACTCCAATGGTGTTGAAACCATTCCATCATCACTCAATCGTGCTCAGTACTCTTACCATCTTTCATAGTTTTTAAAATCATCATTCGCTTCTTGGATTCGCTGTTTGCATAGCATTTCAATATTTTCTCCCATTGCTTCTTTATATCATAAACAGTTGATGAACCAATACTGTAGATGTCACACAGCTTATGCACCGAAATACCACGATCCATTTTTTCAACAGTTCTACTTTATCTTGGATCGATATGGAGTGGTGTTTACGTTTGACACCATGACTGACACTCTCATATGTCTTAGAAGCCATAGCTAGGGTTGAATTTAAGCAGAATAAGCTAAGAATCTCAGAGAATTGCAGTATCACCACCAGTGAGTGCAGTGTAAAGAATGTAAATAAGCACTCCTGACACACAACGCCATCTGTGGCCACCCAGTAAACTAGTCTGGTGACTGCAGTAATTTCAAGTTCCCTCACGTAATTTTGTCCGGACTTGAGGTGCCGAACCATCAGTTGCCAGAAATTCGGTGGTGTACCTGTACAATAAAACTATTTTATAAAAGTCCTACCTTTTGATGCAATGTTGTATGCTCATGGGAGTTTCTCAGGGTGTGGTATGTTGGGGAGCATTGATAGTGTGGGAAGGAGTAGATGGTTGCACCATGTGCAATTGCTTTATACCACTTGGTCCTGCTTGGGAAAAGAGACATCAAGGGTAAAGTCATGTTGCAGGTTGCTGCATGTCTGCCCTGCACTGTCTCTGCACCTCCACGCAGAGCAACCAGAAGCCCACAAAACGGATTCAGGCATATGGTTAATACTGTACCATTAGATTTAGGATTGTATTTAGGATTATCAGTATCATCCTCATAGGTGGATTCACATTGTATTAAGTTATCATGTTTGTCATCATCTAAAGTAATTATCAAATGCTGGCCATATGCGTGCATGTAGCAGTGCAATTTAACGGGGTTGAACAGATGTGTTGTTTTGTCTTATAAAAGCCTAAATATCCTGAAATATATAATGTTTTGAATTACTGTTACAAAAGGATCAAATGTCCAGAGTATGCACATGGGCATTTATTGAGGCACAACAGTAATTCTTGCACTAATGATGGTTACAAGTTTGAACTACTTAGATGTCTTAAAGTATACCAATAAACACTTTATAAACATTTATAAACACATTACAAATAGTTTTACAGGTAAATATTACTCCACAATCAAGAGTCAGGGTGTGCAAGAGGGGCTAGAGAAAATTTTAAAGGAATAGCACACAGCCCCTTTTGGTATGGCCAGTAGGAGCTAACTGTTTGATTTCTGTTTATGTGCTATGAGGAGAGAGCTTTACATTTGTGTTGCCCTGTCTCTTTACCATGTATATATGTACCATGTTTTTACTCTCATGTATACACACAGACACACACATACACAGAAGAATCTACTGCTTATTAAGCCTATTATAACTACACAAGTAAAGGGAAGTAGAGTATAAAGGGGCCCCTGAGTGGTATATGCATTATATAATAGATTGAGAGTGCCAGATTTTGTGGGTTTAAATGGGAATTAGGAGTAGAAGCTAAACTGGTTGAAATCGAAGGGAGTGTTGCCAGCTTGAGTAAATAAGATTTTTTCTTTTTGTGTCTCCTTTTTAAGAGACCCATTTTGTAAGAGAGTGGATGGATAACACTGCGAAGTGAACTACTGCAGCAAGCCATTGTATAAAAGTGCAATTTGCCAGAGGGAAGTTATATTTTTATTTTTGATATAACCAAGAGGAAACACTCTGGCAGTTGGACATCTACAGTGTCTGCAAAATAATCTTGTCCACATTCATATATTTTCAGAGGTGATGATGGCTAAGATTCATTGTGGGCACAAGCATATGGTGCTCTCAGGGTGAAATCATCGTACATCTGGTTAATGAGATCATTGTTTCTAACAGTGTGAGCACCAGCAACCTGCCTCAGTGTGCTTCCGGCTATCTTTAGGGAAGGATGTTCTTTCTTTATTCCTCCTGGCTGCCACTTCATTTTGGGAATTTGGTATTTTTTCCACTTGTGCTTCAAGATGATTGGCTTTTACCTTTCTAAGGAGGAGAAAGTCAGAAAACAAGAAATGTGTGGACATGTTAGATTTCTTGGTGCAGTGGTGCACTCGGAGCACACACTTAGGTTGCTGCTAGCAAGTGCTCATGGCCTCCCTGACAATATCATCCCACCTCCAAAACCTGTCCTTAATCGCCCAAGGAAGACTACATCTACGGATAAACTCCTAAGACAAGAAGTAATAGAGCAACCCCATATCAGCTACTGATCAAGGAAAGCCATCCAAAACTTATATGAAACATCTCTCAAAGAGCCTTTCAACAACTCTTGCAAAAGGACCTTCATATTCCCAACGGTGAGCCAGCTACCAAACCCCTGCTTAGGAAGGAAATGAAATGCAGACAACTCACATTTACATAGAAATACAAGGAGTGTGGTGAATAACAGTGGAGTAAGGCAGGAGAAGGTGAGGAGACTGAAGGGTGTCAGCTGGGATGCTTTTGTTTCACAGTGAAGATGGTGAAACGCCCAGATAGTGTGATGATCTGTGGTTGCTCTAGTAGTGCAATGGGTAGGAGAGGGTTGTACTTTTTACCTAAAATCACTACAATGAATGGAGAACAGTACATTATGGTGCTAAAGGATTTTCCTTTTCCTTTTTATGAAATTCATGGGTGTGATTATGCAGGATAGTGCCCTTTGCCATAAGGCTAAAGAGATGATGAATTACTTATCAGAAAAATATCCAACTAATGTCATGGCCTGGAAACTCTTTGGAACTTAACCCAATTGTGGACTGTAGGAACTAGATGAAAGTTGAGCTTGCTTCCTGCAACATCTCGTCAGTGCCTTGCCTCATTCAGGAGATAAGATCCTATAGACCCAAAACATGGACCTAGAATACTTCAGGAACCAGGCCAGTTCCATGCTTAGATGTCAGCAGATTGTAATCACAGCCAAAGCAGAGATGACAAAGTACTAAAATGTAAGTGTAACATTTTATTTGTAATTTTTGTGGGACTGTGATAGTTGGGTGCAAATTTTTTATGGTGGACAATGTTTATTTTGCAGACACTAAATTCTCCTTAGTTTGTAGGATAATTTACTTTAGTATGTTTTTCTTTATTTGACTCCCATTCCCTCTGGGAACTCCCAGTAAGTGGGTGGCTGTGGCAAAAGAGTCTCCACTTATTGAAGATTGCTATTGTCCACTCTGCTCAGGGATAAATGGAGTGGAGTGGATTCTAGTAATCTTCAGTAACTACTACTGGGATTATTTAAGACCTCTAGCACTGCTTGAATCAGAAATAATGAGTAATATAGATTTAGTTAAAGAGATGAACTGAGACCAGTCAATCAAAACAAGATCAGTAGAGGGAAGACTTAAGAAAAAAAAGGTAAAAAAGGTTATAATACCTTTCTCTTACAACCTATGCGACGTATGACCATATATACATAAGACAGGAAAAATATATGAAATAAAGAATATATGTATAAATGAAAATTAATTGCCATTGTACAAAGGCAAATGGGATAAATGTGAGTGTTCAGACTACATAGGCATAAGTTTGTTGAGTATTCCTGGGAAATTGTATGGGAGGGTATTGATTAAGAAGGAGAAGGCATGTACAGAGTGTCAGATTGGGTAGGAGCAGCGTGGTTTCCGAAGTGGTAGAGGATCTGTGGATCAGGTGTTTGCTTTGAAGAATGTTTGTTGAAAATACTTAGAAAAACAGATGGAGTTGTATGTAGCATTTATGGATCTTGAGAAGGCATATGATAGGGTTGATAGAGATGTTTTGTGGAGTCTTAAGAGTATATGGTTTGGGAGGTAAGTTGCCCGAAGCAGTGAAAAGTTTTTACCAAAGATGTAAGGCATGTGTACGAGTAGGAAGAGAGGAGAGTGATTGGTTCCCAGTGAATGTCAGTTTGTGGCAGGGGTGT
>JAUUDZ010028300.1:0-11077 GCA_032361705.1 Panulirus versicolor | reverse complement strand
CCTTCCCTTTTAGTCGCCTTCTACGACACGCAGGGAATACATGGGAAGTATTCTTTCTCCCCTATCCCCAGGGATAATACATATATAGAGCAGGAGGGAGATTCAAATGGAAACTCAAATATGGACTGTGTGTGTAACACAATCTTTATCATGGAACTGAAAGAGTAAAATCAAAAACTGAATATAAACTCATGTGTCTTCCTGACTGCCTAATTCTTGACCTCTGATCTGCTTTGGCCTATTCTGTGGTTCACCACACCCAATTAACATATCCAGATTATTTACTTGTTTCTCTTATTTCAGTGTGCATGGTTTCCAACAATTCTATTCTTACATTATTGATTCCCTCATGAAGTACTTCAGTTTTCTCCTACCTCATTAGATGGTTCTCTTTATCAATGTGCTATGCCAAAGCATTTGAGGTTCTGTGTAATCTTACATCTGCTTTGTGAAGCAGTATCCTGCATGCTAACCCTTTATTAGTCTCACCTTACAACACACGTGAACACTAGCATGGAAAGCAGTGTAACATGATATTGAGTAGGAAACTTGAAAATAAGTATGTAAAGTAATTGTAAGACAGGGGGATAAATGAGGACATGGTTAATGAAGACAGCATACATAAATTCAAGATGTTGTATGATAGAAGACTGTTCAAAAGATGGGGATCCTCCAATGTAAAACTCCCTCCCTGTACATTACAAATAGGTAATTGCAATATGCAATAACATCAGACTGAAGTCAATCAGATCTGAGACTTTTCCTGATTTTTGACATCTTTAATTTTCTAGCCTGACAGAGTGACTACCTGTATATCATTACTGTATATATTTTCTAATAATTTCAGCAACTTGGTAAAAGGGTATTGTGAAGAATTTTTCACTGGTAGTAATGGCATCTTTTACATCAATCCATGGTTTTCATAAAAAAATGAATTCAGTCTCATCCTTTCTATATGTCTCACTGCACACTCTCTTATAGCTCTAAGGTAAAAGCTAATAATCACTCCTGATATAGTTTTATCACCATTTGCTGATGAGATAGCAAGTATAAAATCTTTTTTGTTGGTGAGTTTTCTATAGACAGAACACTACAGTGCCTGTCTGTGCTCCTAATCATACATATATCAAGAAATGGGATAAGCTTATCCTCCACTCTTTCTATGGTAAAATGCATTCTTGAGTGTATGCTATTCAGCATCCCCTGTTTATTTCTTATGTTAGTTTCTTAAGGAATCATAGCCAATACATCATCCATGTGCCTTAACCATGCTGAATTCTTTTCTACTATCCTTAAGAATTCCTCCTTTCACAGTGTTTCCATAACCAGGCAAGAAATTACGGTGGTGACTCATATGTAAAGTGTTGTGTTGTTTGTATTCCTGTTGGTTAAAAGTAAACAGGCTGAACCTAATGCACAGTGACACCATTTTCACATAATCTGACTTCGGTAATAAGGCTTCATCATCTATGCTGCCCACTTTTCTCTTTACTGCTATTATAGCTTCATCCAGGGGGGTACTGATAAATACAATCTTCATATCAAAAGCAGAAAGAGAAGTTACTGTGAAAATTGTCACTTATGCAACAGCAGTAAAAATCGTAAGATCTGATAACAAACCTCTTAAGCAAACTGTTGATGATAGTACAATAACAATGCTCTCCCTGAGTTTGAAATAATACAGGAATGGACAAGAAGAGTGATGATGAACATGTTTCATGCAATTATAGGTGGGGAGATAGAGGTGTAGATAAAGCATTTACAAAAGGAGTTGTAGCATGCCAATAAGATAATATCAAATTCCAATCCAAGAATAATCCCTAAAAGATTGAGGAAAGCCTTACAAGAGCTTGTAAGGCTTGGTAAAAATGAAGATAATATAACACAGGAAGATAAAGGAGGGGGTATCCAAGTCATGGATAAAGTTGACTTTGTCAACAGAATCTTAAAGTTATTAGAAAATGAATGGCTACATGCAAAAAATAATAGATATGCTAACGAACAGCAGATAGATTAATCTGGGAGCTATCAGAGATTTTGAGAAAGTCAGACAGAGGTAAGAAAATACTACACATGTATGAAAACCCACACACACCCTAGTATAAAAGGACTACCAATGGTCCATAAACAGGATTACTAAGTAGGCCATTACATTGGGTACAGCAAATACCCCACATAAGTTGTCTAAACAGTTACCTTGACTATCATCTGCAAAATTAGGGTCGATATGTGAAACAGGTGAAAGGAATTCAAGAGATTTATATAATGGCAAAAGGATAAAGGCTCGGAGGACAAGATGATGGCGAGCTTTGATATGAAGGCTTTATCCTGAGGATGAAGCCATAAGAGCAGTGATGATGATAATGAGTGACATAGATGATGAAGCTCTATCATTACTTAAGTCAAATGATGTAAAACTGGTATCACTGTGCATTACGTTCAGTCTGTTTACTTTCAGTCAAGAGGAACACAAACAGAAAAATACATTACCAATGGGTTCACCACTAAGTGCAACAATGTCTTGCCTGGATATAGAAACACTCGATAATAGGGAGGAATTAAACATGGCTGAGATACATAGATGGTGTATCAATCATGATCCTACAAACTAACAAAAAATAAACTTAGGATGCCATACAGCGTACACAAAAGAATACAATTTGCTGAAGAAATTGAGGAGGATGGGCATATTCCATTTATGGACATATCAGTTAAGAGGAGAGACAGGGGGCTGCAGATGTTTGTAAATAGATTACCCATAAACAAAATTATTTCATACATGCACTTTCCAAAAATAGTGATAAAACTTAGTCAACAATAAAATATTGGCTCCTTCCTTAAGTCTATGAGTGTTCAATGTGGAGTTTAAAAAAGATGAAGAAATATATTATCATTGTGACCATACAAAAAATGGAATACCCCAAAGGAGCAATCTTAAAGCTGAAGGTGATGTGGATCATGTACAAACATACAAAACATATCTACCAGTACAAAAAGCAGAAAATTCTTCACAATGCCCTATTTCATATGAGTTGAAATAAAAAAAATTGCATACAGAATGATAATACACTGGTAGTTACATTGTCAGCAAAGATCAAGGTCAGGAATCTGGGATAAGGCTTAGGTCAGAATGACCTCTAAGGTATACTGCATTCCATGTGGGGGTTGTCATCACATGCATTTAGGTGAAACTCATGCAGGTTACTGGAGAACAAGGTGGATGCAAGAATACAGAGAAAATTATACTAGATCACAAAGTGGATACATGAATATGCATAACCTTATATGCTTTATTTAGTTCAGCACATCCACAAGGACAACAACTTACTGAGGTGGGAAGAAACCAACAGACATCCACAAGGACAACTTACTGAGGTGGGAAGAAACCAATGTAATATAAGGGGAATCAATGGAGAAGTTAGAATATTGGGAAGCCATGTATACTGAAGCTGAAGACACAATAAATAATCGATTGCAACTTGCTATGACTCCAAGACTTTCCTGTTTCACATACTTCCAAGCCCCAAAATCCAACATATGCCACCGTCATCTAACATATTCAACAGTCCCTGAAAATACTCACACTATCTTCTCATTTCTTCTCTGCCCTTTACCACTTCCCCACCTTCCTCCTTCAGTGATGCTCCCATTTAATGTCTTGTTCTCCTCACACTATTCACCACCTCTGAACACATTTTCTTCTTAAAGAATGCCAATAATCTCTCATCCCAACTCTCATTTGCTTTCTTTTTCTAGCCCTTGCACCTTCATTTTGAGCTCCAGTCACTTTCTCTTGTATATCTCCCAATCCCTCATACTACTTCCCTGAAGATAACACCCATACACCACTCTTTCACTAACTGCCCTTTCTCAATTACCCATAATCCACCTTCCACATGCCACATACTTATCTAGTATATGTAAGAACTACTTTTCTAAACACCTTTCATTTCTTGCCAATTCCCCTAATTTTACTTACTCACACCTTTCGCCATGCTTCACCCAATTGCTCCTGGTGTGTCCTCACAAAAGCCACTCTTTCAAGCTTTTTCACTTTCACCACCTTCTTCCTAACCATATCATTTCCTCTTTTCCTCAAACACTACAAACCTTCACCACTCACTCACCCCCACCAAGCTGTGATCAGGCATCCCATCAGCTAACCCTCATTGCACAGGTACAGCCACATGTCTCTATCTCTAGCACATCTATAATCTAATGCATACAGTAATCCAATAATGGCCACCCACCATTAACACCATTTAGATAAGAATACTTCTTATGTCCCTCTTATCAAACCATTCATTCCCAATCACCATGCTTTTTCAGCAAAAAATTCCAAAACCTTTTCATTTTCAATCACAGCACTGGTAACCTATGCCCCACAATTATACCCAAACTGCCACATAACCCACTTTTAAATTCCAACCATCCATTACTAATGCTCCCTCTGTCATATAAAAACTGCTGATGCACTCACTCAGCACCTCCCATAACACTTACTTCTCTTCCTCACTACTTTTGATGCATAAGCACAATTAATCACCCACCTCTCATAATCCACTTATAGTTTCACCCACAGCAGTTTGAGGCTCACTTCCTTACAGTCTTTCACACATTGCTACAACTCCATCAGCAGAAATGTCACCCTATCCTTTGGTCATGCCCTCATATTAACCCTGGACATTTGCAAACTATTTTCTCCCATTCTCTTTGAGTGGGGCAAGAAACAGTTAACCCTTAAACTTAGTATTCCATCCTGCCTTCATTTCAGTGTATAAATTATTTTTTCCCTACATGAAATGAAAGGTTTGCTGGCAAAAGAGTAGAAATACACAAGAACAGTGGAAAAACACCAAAAAAAATCATATACCTGCCTGTTTTTGTGTGCAGGAGTGGGACTAAGGCTGCTCACTTTCTATCACTTTTTGCAACACTTGTTCACAGTTTTCATATTTTCTACTTTTTATAATCACTATTAACCTTATATAATTTTATATTATTCACTTTCATACACATCTGCTGTGTTACTATTATCAGTCCTGAAAGTGAAAGTCTCTATATCACTCACCAATGAACAACCAAAACCATACCCCATACATCATATACCAGTTGATTTACTTATTCACTCTTCTTACAATGTACATACATACACACATGGCATTGGTTCCAAAAAGTGTTTGATATATCATCCCTGGCCATCAGTCTGCCTGGGGCACAGCTATGACTATTAGGTTATTGAGAGTGGTGGGGGTTGCTTCCCATGCTGGTATCCCTCCTCTCTTAAGCAATCCCACAAAAATTACTGTCTTTTATTTCCTCACATCATTTTTCATCACTCTCCTTAACGAGTGATAAATATCATCAGTGTTCCTCCACATCATTTAGGTTGTCCAACACTAAACAAATTTTCAACTGGGTCACTGTACATGCAAGACCTCAGAGAGTGGCAGCTGTGCACTTACAATGAATGGTTTTAAGGATACTAAGAAGGGCAGAATTTTCTCCTGTACCTTCCTGACAACTGAAGAGATCTCTACAGGTTACTTCTATCTATCTATCTATCTATCTATCTATCTATCTATCTATATCTCTGATGCCTGATCCCAGATACAGCTCCCTTAATGGAGTGGCCATAGCAAAAGAGTATCCAAACTAGTGAACTCCAGTGCTGCTTCTTAGCCTTCAGTGCTTCACCCTTAACAGACCACCGGCAAAGGGTAACTCTTAAAGCAGTATTTGCAGAGGCTCCTACTTAATGTTCCTGCTGACTACTACCTCCTGATGCTCTTGCCTAATGTTCCTGTCGACTACTTCTACCTAATGCCTAAATGCCTTCTACCTCCTGCCTAAATGCTCCTACCAACCACTACTAACTATGGCTCCAACCATTTTCCCAAAAGGCAGGGCTAGAGCAGAGTGCTCATTGCAGGATAATCTGGAATTATGAAGAAAGAGTTGGGTGAGTTAAAAGTTGTCAAGTGTTATGTATGACAAGAAGAGATTATATGTTTGAGGAGAGAATACCAGTAGTCCACATATGGGTGATGCAGAAAGAAAAGACAGCTACCTGGATCTAAGAGGTGCAACTTGACAACCACTAAAGTACTGGCTCACTATGGAACCGCCACTAACCCTCCCTGATAATATACCTCTATGACTACTTACTAATGGATAAATCAGCTGAATATTCAAAATGGGGTGCGAAAATTGAGTCTTCGTGTGATAATGGGAACATTCATCTATGAATCATCAACAGATGATGGAAGCAGTATATGACATAATATCTTTGGTATATACATTATTTCATATATTCATGACACTGCTTATACAGTAATTACATAAAGTTATAACATTACTTAAAACTTATCTAATTTCATGTACTGGGAAAGGAAAAGAAAAATCCACAAGTTAAATCATAATTCATCTAATCTACTTTTAGGTTCCCCAGGTAATATCCAAAATATAAATCCAAAATCTAGTTGAAAATGTAGTTGAATTCCCTATCCAATTTATTTTCTAATGATTACTTAATTTAGAAATATTACACTACCTAACAGTACATGGAATGGTAAGCATTTATAATGCTTAAGACAAACTTAAAACTGCCAATAACATTCTCAATCAAATTCTCACTCTAGAATCTAAATCCTTAGATTTCAGTCCAACTATACTTAATAATCAAAATCAACGCTAATTTAGGATTCTTTAACTCAATGATTTCATATGTTACACTTAGTGTCACTAAATAAAGCAATGCAACTAGTCTGTGAAAGCTTACTTGGCCAACACCCTTCAAGGCTGGGGTTATGTTGATAAAATCATGGTAATACCACTGGTTGGTCACCTCCATGCTTCCTGGGTTGTAAGTGGTAATTCCACCATTTCCAACACTAAATATGCGCTTGTATCTGTAAATTTTTAATGTGTCAATATCAAATTAGCATGATCTGTGAACATATCTTACGAAACAAGTAAAGGTCTATCTAAAAAAAATTTCTGAAGTGCAGCATGCAAAATATAACAAGGGATTATCAAGATCAACCTGTGGGAGGTAGAGATGAAGTACTATAAACAAAAGTAGATAGATTAATAGTAATTTGGAGTTAAGCTAAAACTGAGCCAAAATTACAGGACCATAGATTTCTCATGAAAATACTCAACAAAATCAAGGAAAATTTGATGGTATTCACCATCCCTATGGCCAACCCTTACCATTATTTGTTTCCCATAATGGACGTTTAGTAGATTTTTCAGCACTGCCACTTTTGAACAATGAGAAAATGAATATTTAGAGATAAAAATGTTCCAAGAAGTGAAAAAACAAAAGAATAAAGAGAATTCCTTAGCCTTAATGTTCAAAGAAAGGAGGAAATATCATAGTGGTCAATGATTGTGTGGCTGGCCTCAACACACAAATTAAAGAGGCAGTGGCCAGTCATGTGCCATGGGCTCTGGCTTTAGTGGCTGGGTCACAGGCAGACAGTTAACAAAAGCAGCAGCCGAAATAACTCAGTACCTGTAGAAATAGAGAAGGCAGCACCATCATGGCAGATAGAGAGGGATTGTTAAAGAAAGGTGATAGCATGAAAGTTAATAAGGCAGAAAGCTCCTGATGTCACTCTAACTGAAAGAAAAGTGTAGGATAAGCAACCCAAGGTATATGACTAGTACACCTTTTTCAATCTAAAATGACTTTTTCTCAACCAATTTCAGCAAGTCAATGGGTTTCTTTATTTCCACATGTGATTCAAACATTTCCCATGTGATATGAATTTGGTAGTAAAAACAAATTACCTGAACAGCCACTTCTGAGGCTAAAATTCAAAATAGTGCTCATTGTTGAAATAAAAGTATCTAATGTCATTTCTGGGCCTCAACTTTCATTTCCCATGGAAAATATCTAAGTCATATGCAAAAATCGAAATGCACATAGACTTGCTGGGATAGGTGGTGAGAACATCATTTTGGACTGGAAAAATGTAGTCCATTCTGGAGTAAATAAGACCCCTTTAGATATGAAACAGTTGCTCAGAAGAAAAATAGCTTTGATACCTAAAGGACACCTCCAGCCTTTGGGAAGCAAATTCATTATGTCCACTGCATGAGGTTACTGCATAAGTTAATTGCAGTTTTCAAATCTAAAAGAGGAAAGCAAATGATTTTTGAGAGCATTGTAGAAATCGAACTTAATATGGTTACTATTTTCCCACTCCTAGATGCCTCAGATGTTGGAGTTAGGAAGGGAGGGAAAGAGAGCTAAAGTACAGAGAGTGGAATCACTAGTATTAGAGTGAACAGGGTTAAAGGCAGAAGAAATATAATTTATGGAGAGAAAATGGTATAAGCAACAGGAGAGAATGCTGAAGAACACCACTCTTGATGGTATGAGATGAACTTAATCCATCAATGACTACCACACTGTAAAAATTACAAATTACAAAGAAAGCAATGCATCAGAGATGAAATGAAAGAAGGAAGTTTAGAAAGCAAAGACTTATACCACACCCTGACAAATGCCATGAAGATGTCAAGGGCCATGACAAGATTCTCCAGAATTCTGAAGAGAAGAGGACCAGTGAGCCATATATGACACAATATCACCAGTACACCTTTCTCCATGATAGTCATATTAATAATTTGAAAGAAAAGACTATAACAGTTTAAGATCTGAGGAAATGAGAGAAGGAATTTCGAAAACTGAAAACAGCATAAGTGAGCAGCGGGGTGATATTGTACCAGCAAGGACTAGAGCAGTCTACTTTCTTATGGTCTGGAAGCACCAAGGAAAGCTTCCATGAAAAAGGGAAAAGCATGGGGTTTTAGAAAGAAAGAACACAGGCAAGAAGGATCAAGGTTTGCTCAGAGACACGTTCCCTTTGGACATATGTCATCTGGACCATAAACCTTGATAATATGTATGCACTTGCAAATGAATGATACACTTAAGATATTCATATCTTGGAAAGAGGGGCAGGAATACACTAAGCTCTGAGAGAAGACACGTGAAACTCCAGAAGTTGATGACAGAGCTTGGAAAAGAGTATAAAAGGAGGAAGTTGAGAGCTAATGTGAATAAAAGCAAGGTAACGAGGTGTAGCAGGGGAGTAAGGCAAGATAGTTTCAGTGTGAGTCTGAAAGTCTGAAGAAAGAAACCATGGAAGAAGTGGAGTGATCAAAGTAACTCAGAGTAGACAGGCAGTGGATGGAAACATGGAGGCTAAAGTGAGACAAAGAATGGAACATGGAGGCCAAAGGTCCCTAATGCATTAAGGAGTGTGTGGAAGGGAAGATCAATGTCCATCAAGGCAAAGATGGTTATGTTTGAAGCCATAGTAAGTGCAAAAGAATGGAAGATGTTGGAAGTGTTCGAATGGAAATCCTAAAGACATTTTGTGCCGTAAAGAGGGTTCATACTATATAAAATGACAATGTAGTAAGCAAAATTATGACTGAGATAGATGACCAGGGAATACTAAACTGGTGCGGACACATGGCTAGGATGAGGGAAGAAAGGCTGATAAGGAAATACTGACAGGATGAGTGAAGAAAGACTAAGAACATCTATGTGGCAAAAGTGGAGGCAATAAGGAGAATGAGATAGAAGGATGAAGCAAAAGAGGTTTTGAGGTGCAGGGGTCTCAACATTCAGGAAGGGGTGAAGCATGCATGGGACAGAGCAAAACTGAAGTGATGTGGTACGTGGTGGAAACATTCCATTAATGGGCTGAACCAAGGCAAGTGAAATTATCAGGGGAAACCACAGAACTGGTAAGCAGGGCTTGACTGTGGATGGTGGAATCTGGTTTTAAGGCATTAGATATGAAACTAGAGAATGAACAAGTTCATATCAGGCTACTGTTTTGCCTGTTCCTGGTGCTACTTTGCTAGAACAGGAAACAGCAAATGAGTATGAAACAAGTCTGCTTTTTCATTCAAAATACCGACCAACCTGCAGTGAATAATTAACCAATGTGCATATGCTCTTTACAACCTATCCCCGCTGCAAAAAAAATATTATAATGAAATTCTAAATCTAAAAGAAAACAATATGCTAATAGCAAAAATATCATACTGAACTAGGAAACCTAAACTACATAACAATCAAATAAATGCATGGTACAGTACAGCATGAAATACTATTGACCAAGCACTGTATTACATTATCAAAGCAGTCCTAAAATAGAGCAACTGTGGTTTTCATGTATGTTTTGCATCATGTACATGTAAACTAAATATCATGAAGGCCAAATAACTTAAAACATTTTTCTTTGATCATCCCTAGGATAGGGAAGAAACAATATCACCAATGTATCTCCTGTATCACTGTAGGTGACTGGAAGTTTTCTCTCCTGAACTATTTTTGAAAGAAGGAACAAAGGAAGCAGCAGAACAAGGATTTTTTTATTCTAAGGCTGGTCATCTGTTCTTGATGTTATCTTACTCATGCAGTCTAAAATTTGGTTGCACTTTGTGAAATGTAAGTGGCATGGAGGAAGGATGCAGGCAAAGGTAGAGAAAGGGTATCTATCTGGGAGATCATCAGTAATGATTATCTCGATATCAGTGCATATAACAAAATGGAACAGAGAGGCATCACTCAATTAAATCCCTATACAGTACACAGTTTACAAAAGAAAGCTATGAATGTTAATTCATGAAGGGCAAAATTTTCTTGTCATAGCCAAAGACCTATGAGTATCTGAGAAGAGAGTAATTGCTTGGAGGGAGTTAAAACATTCTTCTGCCCCATGATTAAAGGTACATCAATGAGGATTTACCCTCTTTCACCATCATAAAGCATATCACTTTGGCAGATGCCTTGAACATGGAGTACGACCACACAGCAACCTAACAGAAGAAGATTCGTAGAGGAACTTACCTATTCCTTGCATGCCTTTCACCCTTCTGTATGTTCAAGCCCCGATTGCTTAAAATCTTTTTCACTCCATCTTTCCACCTCCAATTTGGTCTCCCGCTTCTTCTTCCCTCTACCTCTGACATATATCCTCTTTGTCAATCTTTCCTCACTCATTCTCTCCATGTATCCAAACCATTTCAACACACCCTCTTCTGC